>PVKY010014614.1:0-10498 GCA_004027775.1 Bradypus variegatus | reverse complement strand
TGCCAGCACTGGATTTTGTAGATTTAAAAAACATTTATGCTAATCTGGTGATTGGAACCACGGATCCTCTGCTCAGTGCCCCCAAAACAGATCCATATCCTCAGCAGGGTAACTGCTTAGCCCTCCGAGCCTCGGTTTTCTCCTCCGTGAAAATGGGACTCATCATAGTGCTTCCTCCTAGGAAGGCTGTGAGAATAAATGAGCCATTTGTGCAGGCACCAGAGCTTGTGGTGGCCCCAAAGTTTGCAGGGGGAAGGGAGGACCCATATTCCCCTGACCTGGGCATAGAAGGGTGCAAACTCTGATTTTCAAGGGTGAAATGGTCTGGGTTCTAAGACATGCTGGCACCTTGGATGAGCTGTATCTGATTGGGCAGCGTTTGGCCATTGCCCATGAGAGGCCGGGGAGCAGAGCATGCCAGGCTTCCTCTGCTGCCCTGACGTGCTCTCCCAGGCCAGCTCTCCCAGGCCCTTTCAACCGATGAATTAGAGGCAGGCCAGGTGCAGGAATGGCCCCGGGACTCCTCTGTGTGACTGAAGGGCCCGTCCTCACCCTCTCAGGGCCTTCTTTCCTCTTCTGCCACCCGCCTCTCCCGGGAAAGGGTAACAGAAGCTTTGCCTGCTGCCGCCTCAGCCCTCCCAGCATTTCCATCTCAGCTTAACCAGGGACTTCAGCAGGCAGTGCTTTTCTCGAGAGTTCATAAAAACATGTAAACACGGGTGAGGTTACAAAATATTGAGCGTCAAGGCAGTAAAACACGCCAGTGTTTGTTGTGTTAATTGAATATTCATGAGCTGACTGTTTAAATTACAGTTCACAACTGTTGCGGGGCCAATGAATAATTTAAACGAGGGTGGCCAAAGAGATTTCAACACCATATTAGCAAACTGCTCAGGATCAGCTACAAAGAATTTATAATTAGCTTGGAATAGCCTATAATAAATTCTTTGGAAAGATGGTTTTAATTAGCACACGTGCTAATTCAGAACGTTCAGCACCAAGGGGGAGGGGGTGGGGAGCCCTTCCCTTGGCTTAGCTCTCCTCTCTCACGGGGGTCCCCCCACCCTGAGCCACCCTGAACCAACCCCTCTGCAGAGCCTGCCTCCTGAACCCCCCTTCCCACTTCCATTCCCCATCCCAGCCGAGACACCCGCCACACTTGCCGGGCCTGGAGCAGGGGCCTCTGCCTTGGTCTCCCCGCTTCTGTCTCTCCCACTCTGGCCCATCTTGCCTTGGGGCAGCCAGTGTGAGCTTTCCAAAATGCAAGTCCGATCCCATCCCTGCCCCTTTACGAGACCCTCAGTTGAGGAAGCCCGTGGAGCTGAAGTGCCTTGTCAAGGTCATCCATGGCCCAAGGGGCACCCAGGACCCCTACGTGGGCCGGTCTCTGGGCATGTGGGGATGGGGAGAGCCATCGCTGGCAGAGGGATCAGCACAAGCAAAGGCCAGGAGGCAGGGACGTGCCATATGCAGACGGCCAGGGGCAGCAGCTCGAGGAGAGGCTGCAGGAAGCAGGGGCCCACCATAGGGTGCCTCAGGCACTTGGCCAGGGAGGGTGCAGAGGCAGGCCCTACTAAGGAGCTCAGTGTGCACAGGGCCGGCCTGGAGACAGACCCAGAGCTCCCAGGCTGACCTGGCTCATTCATTCAACATTTGCTGCGTCCCTACCAGGCCATGCCTGGGGCTTGACGGGGGAGAAACCGCCCCCCACAGAGCAGCCCTGCGGAGCCTTCATGCACAAAGCTTATACTCAGGTGAATGGATAGTTGCGAATCATGGTAAGTTGAATGACAAAAATCACAAGGTGCCCAAGAAGAGAGTCACTGGGAGACCTGGTTTAGGTGAGAGGGTTTTAGATGAGAAGTGGTGACATCTGAGCAGGGCTCCAGGTGGAGGGAGCTGAGCCTGCAGGATGGCAGAGCTGCCCTGGGCTTAGGGGCAGGTACTGAGGACAGGGGGTCTAGCGGAGCCCTGACAGCAGCCAGGGTGGGCCTGGGCCAGTAGGGGGAAGAGCATCTCTCCATGGGGAGCTCACTAGAGGGAGAGGAAGTGACCCCCTTGCCTGGTTCCAAACCCTGACTCCAGTGTTAGAGCTGCAAGACCTTGAGCACGTCCTGTGGAATTCCTGAGCTTCCTTCCATCAGGGTCCATGCCTGTACTTCTTCATTCCCTCTACAAGCTTTCATTAAGCTCCCTTCGTGGACCAGGGCCTGCTCCAGGCCCCAAGCAGTGAGCAAAGCGCATGACAATCCCTGACTTGTGGCACTTCCATTCCAGGGAGTGGACGGACAGTGAGACGAAGTACACTCTGCCCTCCCCGCCATGCAGATGGGGAAGCAGAGGCCCTCTGCCTGAGAAGCTGACACATCTTTCCAGAATGTGGTTCAGCCCCAGTGTTGTGGATAAGGGCACCAGGCCCTTGTGGAAGTGGAAACAGAGGGTTCACAGCTTGGAAAAGTCATTTTGGGTTTGCTTCCTCCTGCCCCAGGTGCCTCCCAACCCACAGCACAGGGAAACCTGCTGGGCCACCCTCTGCTCTGATGCCACTCAGTCTTCTCCAGCATCTGCCCCTCCTGGTTCCTCCCCAGCTTCGAGGCTGCCTTGCCCCCGGGAACCACAGAGCTCCCGCATCCCCCTGACACCCAGGGGCAGCCAACACGCTCACTCCCAGCACCAAGTATCACGCTCCGGTTCTGCTTTTAGTCACAGCAATTCCAGGTGTTTTGTCCTTGTTTTCGTACAGAATTGTGCAGCATTAGTCAAAATAAGACAGTTGTTTGTGCTCACTCCCTGCGTGGTAATAACAAGAACTCAGGGCAGAAGGAAGTTGTGAGGCCAGCCCAGCCCTCCCTGTGTCCCTCACCCCTCAGAGTCAGAAGGGCCCAGGCTTCAGGGTCAGACAGACCCGAGTTCAAATCCCAGCCCTGCGCCATATGTGCTGAGCCTGGGGAGGAGTTTACATCTTCTTTCTGAGACTCCATTCGCAACTCTGTAAAGTGACACACAGCACCTACCTTGCAGGGTCATTCGGAGGACCTCTTGGGACCGAAGAGAGCGTGGCCTGTTGGTGGCTCACTGGCCATCAGCTCTGCAGTTCCGATCCCCATGGGGGCATGCCCCACCCTCCACAATTACACTGTCCCCTGAGCCTCTCAGTGAAAAGTCTCTTGCATAATAAATATGGGCATTTCTGCTATAGATGGATGCATTCTTGAAAAGTCTGCAAAACCCTAAAAACAGCAGGACTCATGGAGAAAACAGAGTTGGGCCAAACTACTGAGGTCTACATAACTCGTGTCCCACCTCATCCCCACGGGCTGCCTGTATTTACTCTCCTCCGGTTCACAGTGGCGCTTGACTCCACCAAAACCACAAAGCTGCTCCAGTTGATGTCACAGTGGCTGTGATACTGCCAAAGCCATCAGGCACTTGCTGTCTTTATCATACTTGAATTTGGCTGGCTTGGACCCACCGACCACTCCCTCCTTCCCGAAACCCTTGCTCCCTGCACGTGACACGCTCCAGGCTTTCCTCCCAGCTCAGGCCCCTTTGCAGGCTCCTCCCGCATGTCCCTCTGCTTGATTCCCCACCGTGGGGACTGGTCCCACTGGGCATCCCAGGCCAGCTTCTGCTACTCAGTCCCCTCTCCTCAGCACTAGACCGGGTAATGATGTGTCTCCAGCTGACTCTGCTCAAAGCTGACCACTCCTCTCCATATGGCTGGGCATGTCCCTTCTCCCGTGTGACAGCCCGTGACTGGCGATGACCTGATGTCGCCTTGGCTACCTGCCACAAGCAGTCCCGAGTCCTGCAGAGTGTCCTCCTTGGCATCTCTCCCACACATCTCTTCTGTCCCATCCATCTGAGCCTCGGGTAGTGGCCACATCTGTCACTTCTTGTCTGGGAGCTTCCACCTGTCACTTAGCAGCCATGCTGGCCTTTCTAAAGGACAAGACTGTCCTCTGCCTAAATCCCTTCTGATTCCCAGTGACCCGTAGGATACGGCAGCCTGGCCCCAGCCTGCTTCTGTAAGCTTCTCCTTCCCCAGCCCTCCCCACCGTGTATCACTTCAGCCAGATGGAGGCCTTATTGACCCTCCATCTGCTTTTCGTCCCCCATCTTATAGCCTCATGGTGGCCTCCGGTTTTCCTGAAAGCACTCATTGCCACTGTGGCTGTACACTGATTTGGGTATTGAATTGATGAATATCCATCTCCCCCATGAGGCTATAAGCCCCACAGGGCAGGAACTGCACCTGGGTTATTCACCGTGATCCCCAGTGCTCGGCACAGTATGTGGCATGTAGCAGATGCATAATAAATATGGGCACTTCTGCTATAGATGGATGCATTCTTAGAAAGCCTGCAAACCCCTAAATAACAGAACTCATGGAAAAAAAACAGTTGGGCCAAACCATTGAGGTTTACATAACTTTGTAACCAAAGCACTAGGGAACTCTGTAACAATCCTGATATATGTACCGGCGTACTTAAAAAATACACCATAAGAACTGGGAAGGCAGCTTGTTGGAAGGGAACATAAGGACCCATTTTGGACACTGGGTTATGGAGACAAGGCAAAAGGCACAAAAATTGGGCCAGAGCATGGGGCCAGGACAAGAGGGAGAAGGTGGGGTGCGTGGGCACCGGAAACAGTGCTCTATTTCTCCACTGCTTGCTGAGATCAGCTGGATCAGTATCCTCTGTGTGAGCTGCCTTTTCCACGGGAGAACTGGAAGAAACGTGTGTGCCTGAGCAGGACTTCACATGACATGACCATCCTCTGCTTACAGAAGGGGTGGGATACTTGGGGACACAGTGGGAGCAGGCTGTTTACTGAGTGGGAGCGCACTAATGGTGCGTGCTGCCCCGAGTGACATGGTCAGCCTACTTGTCCGTCTTTCCCACTGGGCCTAGTGCCCCTTCCTGGATGGCCCCAGGGCTGTGGCAGAGCACAGGCCTCAGCTTCAGTCTCAAAGAAGTGAGACTGTGCCGTGTGGCAGGTGGAGTTGCCCAAAATGCGTGTGCAGCCCGTGAAGGACTTTATCGTTGTCCAAGAGAAATAAATGGGCTTGGACCTTGGCAGTGGCAGTTCGCGAGAAGGGGGTGGATTAGGGAGGTCCAAGGAGGTGGCACGTGTCCAACTTGGAGGCAGAAAGGACGTGGGACGTGAAGGAAGGAGGAGTCTGTGCGAATCATTCATTCAGCAAACACCCACGGGGCATTTTTCTAGTTGCTGACAGCCTGTATTAGCTAGGGTTCTCTAGGGAAACAGAATCAATGAGAGATATCTATGAATATAAGATTTATAAAAGTGTCTCATGCAACTGTAGGTATGCACGAGTCCAAATTCTGTCGGGCAGTCAGCAAGCTGGCAACTCCAAGGAAGATGTTCGATGAACTCCTCAGGAAATGAACTGGCAATTTCAGCAAACTCCACAGGATATGCTTCACTGGTCAGCCGAAGAAGTGAAGGTCCGCTCTCCGTCTTGCTTAAAAGTCTTCAACTGATTGGAGTAAATCCAGCCAATTGCGTTCTCTTATTGTGGAAGGCACGCCCTTCATTGAGTCATCAGTCACAGCTGCAGCCAGTTGACTGATGATGTAATAAACCAGCCTTCTGGTTTATTAACCAGCCACAAACGTCCTCGCAGCGATGGTTAGGCCAGTGCTTGCTTGACCAGGCACCTGGGTACCATCACCTGGCCGAGTTGACACATGAACCTAACCATCACACAGCACATCAGGGGACAAATGAAGATCTTTGCCCTTGTGGAACTTGCATTCCAGGGGAAGGAGAATGAGCAGTAAACTAAGTCGTGATAGCCATAGCGTGTGGTAGCAGGTGATGAGTACTTTGGAAGGAAAAAGAACAGCCACGTAAAAGGAAAAAAGAAGGAACAAGAGCAGCCACATAGAGGGGGCTGGGGAGGCGGGACGCAGGTGGGGAGGAGCAGGTCGCAGCATTTGGTAGCTTCAGGAAGCCCCCTTTGGGAAGGGGAGATTTCAACAAAGACTTGCAGGAGCTGGGGGAGTAAGCTGCATAGGTTTCTGGGGGAAGAGCATTCCAGAAGGAACAGCTAACTTGTAAGAGTTTCCCAGCCCCAGCACTATCAACATTTTGGGCTTCTTAAGCCTTGTTGTTGGTGGGTTGTCCAGTGTTGTCCTGTGCATTGTAGGGAGTTCAGCGGCATCCCTGGCCCCTACCCAGTAGCAGCCTCATAGTTGTCTCCAGACATTGCCAGGTGTCCCCTGGGGCTAGAGCAAGGGCCCCGAGGTGGGGGTGTCCTTGGGCATTCAAGGAATAGCAAGGAGGCCCGGGTGCCAGAACAGAAGGAGTGAGGGAAGGAAGGAGGCCAGAAAGAATGGGGACAGGGAGGATTTTACAGTATAGTCAGGACTTCAGCTTTTACTCTGAATGAAGTGGGAGCTATTCCTGGCTCCAAGCACAGGAGAGAGAGCCTGCATTCCAGAGATGGGAAGGAAGCACAGGGACCACAGCCCGATCTCACCTGAACAGAAGTCTCACACCCCCAAGCTGGGCAGCCCAGACCCAGTGGCTCAGCAACCCATGTTTGCAAACCTTGCTTCAAACTCGAAACCAGCCTCCAAGGGGGCCAGTTGCTTTCCGTTTATGTCCTTCCCTGCTGGCGCCTTCACAGCCCGAACAGGATGATAGTGTAACAAGGAATTGGGCTGTTGCTTTAAAGGATAAATTAGTCTGACTCTTAACTCAATAATTAAAACTGTGATGGCGCTCGGCCTGCAGGGATAATGCACTATTATTATAGTCGTTTGTTTCAATTAAATGCTTACTGATTTTACAATAGCAGCTGGGCACCTGTGCACTACAGCTATT
Organism: Bradypus variegatus; assembly: GCA_004027775.1. Lineage (NCBI taxonomy): Eukaryota > Metazoa > Chordata > Mammalia > Pilosa > Bradypodidae > Bradypus > Bradypus variegatus. Next base: position 3,640 of record PVKY010014614.1, on the reverse strand, counting down.
ACTCTGAACAAGACATCTCGAGTTTCTGGAGAAATTTGTCAGCACTTGAAGGATCTCCCGCCAAGCTTGAAAGTTTATTAGAAATACTACTGACAAGGCTTCGGGGCGGGTGCAGGCACGGCAAGTGGCTTCTGATTGGCTTTCTTTTCTTCTCCCTTTGTGCTGGAATTTTTTTCCTACAAGGAAATAATTTTCAGAAATTTGACTTTAAAAACCTCAGAAAGCTTTGTCCCCCTGGAGGGCTGGCCTGGGGGCACTTTGGCAGTGACTCCCCACATCGATTCCAGGGTGTGGAGGTCTGAGTCCCCAAAATGTCCACATCCTAATCCCCAGAACCTGAGGCTGTGTTACCATCCGTGGCAGAAAGGACCTCGCAGGTGGGATTAAGTGGAGGGTCTTAAGATGGGAGGATGATTCCGGATGATCCAGGTGGGCTCAGAGTAATCACGGGTCCTGGTAAGACAGAGGCAGGAGGGTCAAACACACCTGGTGGGCAGCACGACGATGGAAGCCGAGAGAGAACAGGCTGGGAGAGGCAGCGCCAGGGGCCATGAGCAGGGGAAGGCACACAGCATCCATCCTGGAGCCCCCCGAGGCTGACAGCCCTTTGACAGCAGCTTGTTGGCCTGGCATTCAAGGACCCTCACCTCTGACCCCTGCTGACCTCCGAAGCCTCAGCTGTATCCGCACAGGGGGCTGCTATTTCATCTCACCTCCAGGGCTTTGTAGAGCTGTTCCCTCTTCCTGGACACCTAATCCCTGATCAGCTGCACGACTCCATTCAGACCCCACTTCTTCTTGGTAGCCCAATTCTTGTCCAGTCTGGGTAGAGTGGTGTCACACAGGTCTTGCCACCATTGCCCCCACTACCCAAACCTCTTGAGGAAAGGGTCTGTGTTTGGGTCAACCCTGTATTCTCTGAGCCCAGCATCTGGACTTGGCCTTGGGTTTGCTGAAGGGGTGGAAGGAGGCATCTCGGATGCATCAGCGAGTAGCTGGTTCTTACCTCCTCTCAGCAGGACCCTGTGCAACGTCTGGGAGATGCAGAGGGCTTGACAGTGCTGTGTGAGGAGCTGGCAGAGGCCAGAGAGGGGACTGTCATCCATCAGGTTCCCTGGAAACAGACTCAGAAATGGAAACTCTGTGCAGGAAGTTGATTGCAGGCCACTCTTGGGAACCTCACTTCTGAGGGCTAAAGGAAACAGGATTGGGGCAGAGAAAGAACATGAACCAAATGTATGCTAAGTCCCTCAGCTGAACCTGTGGGGAGCTCTGGAGCTGGGATGCCCCTTTCATGATCTCCCAGATTGGAGCACGGGGGCTGGGAAGGCTTGTAACCTTGTCTAAGGCAGCTCCGTCAGCTAAAGGCAATTCTAAGGAGCAAGGCAGCTGCTGTCAGCAGCCAACACTCCCAGCACCTGGGGGACAGAGTGCCATGGTCATGGGGCAGGACATCAGAGGCACTCCATGGTATTCACTGTGGGGGTCATTGCAGCCTGGATTTTAGAGAGAGGCTGGGTTGCAAGGTCAGAGGCTGGGACCAGGGCTGAGCCAAGGGAGAGCATGCTGAGCAGTGTTTGCTAAGGCCACGCTGTACAGGAGGGTGGCCCAATGCAGGCTGGCTAAGTACACAGGCTTGGACACCAGGCTGACCTTGATTTGAATCCCAGCTCTACCACTTACAACCACATGACCTTGGGCACGTTACTTCTCTTTCTGATCCTCATCTGTAAAATGCTCACTATAAACACACTCTCCTCTCTCTACTGGGTGAGAATTAAATGTGGTGGGAAGGCTAGTGCTAAATAAAGGGTAGAGCTGCAATTATTGTTTCTATTCACTCAACAACATTCATCTAACACAGGGGTTGGCCAGCAAATCCGGCCCACCACCTGTCTTTATAAATAAAGTTTTATTGGCATATGGCCACATCCACTAATTTACATATTCTCCATATTTAATAATATGCTAAAATATTTATTATTGGATCCTTTACAGAAGAAAGCCAACTCCTGACCTCACAAATATAATAAATATTTGTGAAGCACCGCCCCAGTGCCAGACTTTAGGCTGTTACTTTATTGTCCTTGGTGCTTCCCTCCCTGCTTCTCTCTCCTATTTCAGAACGATTCATTATTTTTGACCTTTTCTTAGCCCAGCTAAGATCTACGAGCTCACATCACAAAGGGATGAAGGGAAGGAAACCTCCAATGGAGACGGGATCCTCCCAGCAGCCCCCTGAGGGCAGGTTGGTTATCACCCTCCTCCCACATTAAAGCTGTCTGGGTGCAGTGAAACAATCTTAGACTCTTGGCTTTACCAATTCCTGGCTGTGTGACCTTGGGAAAGTCACCTAACCTCTCTGAGTTTCTGTATCTTTATTATAAAATGTGGGTGATGATAGTGCCTGTTTGCAGAGCTCCTAGCACAGTGCCTACACATAGCCAGCACTCACTAAACCCCATAGTACATGTTATTGTCATTATTGCTCTGAAATAGGAATGCAAGTATCTGTTGGAAAGGGCTACTCGGACTGTGGAAGGGAAGGGATTATAAAATGCTGGTCAGTGCCTTCTTAATTTCCCTGTGGGGTCTGGTCATGCTTAGAGATTAAGAATTTTCTGGACCCTCTAAAACTGAGGCAGGGGTTTAATGAGAGAACACAATTGAACAGTGATGCTGTCACCAGCAGCAAAACATTCCAATTCCCCAGGCAGAGCATGAGCCTATGTTTAATGAAGCCTCGTTCCTGCCCAGGAGGAAGCCAGGCCTGGCGTTAGCTCTGTGAATCGGCAGGAGGAGGAAAGGGGGAAGGTGTGATTTCATATTCTCTCCCTGCCGTGTGGGGTTACTGTGAGCACATGGGGCTGATCTCTGTAGAGATCGCAAATGGGGAATTCGTGAAAAACGCCTTTGTGTTCCAGCAGCCCTGAGAATCTATTAACCTCATTACACTCACAACGCCGCCCCGTTGCCGTTCCCTGTTTCATCCTTCCTGGAGAGGTGCAGATGTGGCTCCTGAATGAGTCCATATGTTTCCCCGAGGGAAGCAGGAGGCGCGATGCCTTCAGTTAGCAGGCAGCTCATGAGGGCGAGCTCGGCGCCAGGCCCTCTGCCCGGAGCTGGCGACGGGCGTCCGCCACGAGCGGGTGATGGAAGCACCTGGGCAAGTGCTGGGAAAGGCTCAGGAAGGGGGTGCGGCCAGAGGACGGATGAGGAAACAAAGCTCAGGGAGGGCTTCTCTAAAGAGGTGACCTTTCAGGTGAGCCCAAAAGGATGGTGACCTGGAGAAGAGAACAGTGAGCCAGAGGGGAAAAGTTTCCCATCCTGGAGAGCAGCCCCCATGGCCCCAGGGAGCCCTGGGAGAGGGCTGGGAGTCAGGAGGAGAGAACGTGTGTGCATCTGTGCATCTTTGGGGGGCGTTTTACCAGGCTTGGTCATTACCGAGAGGGCTGCAGAGATGCCACTGGAAAGTTCTAAGCAGGGTGAGTCTGGTGCTTGTGTGGGACCCCAAAAGAGGTGAGGGGGAGGGCTGGTGATTCATATTGGGACCCCCCTAAAAGCAGACCCTGAGACAAACGTTTGGGTGCAAGTAGTTTGTTTGGGGTGATCCCAGGAAGCACAGTGAGAAAAGAGGGGC
>PVKY010014613.1:0-10498 GCA_004027775.1 Bradypus variegatus | reverse complement strand
CCATTTTTTTTACCATCTGTTCTTTTGCATGCATGAATTCGAATGACCTGTCTTCCAGTTCACTGATCCTTTCCTCTGCCTGTTCAAATCTACTGTTGTGTCCTTCCATTGTGTTTTTCATCTCCTCCATTGTGGCCTTCATTCCCATGAGTTCTGCCGTTTGTTTTTTTAAGTTTATGAATTCTTCTTTATGGCCATCCAGTGTCTTCTTTATATCCTTCAGCTCTTTTGCTAGATCTTCCTTATCTTCCTTCATTTCACTGAATTTATTTAGTATTAGCTGCCTCAACTCCTGTATTTCATTTGAGCTATTAGTTTGTTCCTTTGGCTGGTCCATATTTTCGTGTTTCCTGGTATGGCTTTTTATCTTAAGTTGTCTAGGCATCTGATTTTCTTGATTAGTTTATTTTGGAGCTTGTTTTCTATCTTTACCTAGGGGTTTTCTTGTTGGTTAGCTTTGTTCTCTGGCCTCTGTTATTCAATTCGACTTATTCTAGACCTCTAACTTAGGTTCTATTTAGTTGATCAAAATTTTTCCCCTCTTGTTTTTTCTGTTTCTTGCTCTGCTCTATGTAGCCTTTTTGTGACTGGGTCTCCTCAGATATGGTCGACCCTAGTCAGATTTTCCCAGTCTAGTGAGGCCCAGGTCTCATTGGGAGGGTATGGAGTTTTCCTGAGAATGAGACCTTACTATGAGGCCTTTAGAATTCGTGCTTTTCCTCTCCAGTCCAGCAGGCGGTGCCTGCCAGCCTGCAGCTCCCCCACCAGTGTAAGGAGGTGTGGAGACTTTAGTTCTCCTGGTGACTCTGATCCTGTCAGGGGCGTGGCTGACTGAAGCAGGAATCTGAATTCCAGCCCCTGGGGTATGAGTTCCCAGGAGGAGGACTGCCAGTTGAGCTGGACCTCCCTCCACTCTCCCAATCCTCAGAACTCCAGTTGTCTCTCAGGAGCACTATTCCCTAATCCCCTCTCCTCTTTGGGGCCTCTCCAGCCAGATTCCCTGGTCAGCCTGAGTTGCCAATTAAAGATGGGGGTGGAGACCTTCAGTAATGAATACGGATCTCTGAGATGCTCTGGGTAGTTTGTCTCCCTCCAAGCCCAGCCCAGTCCCTCACCCTGGGCTTCCCGATAGAAAAACAACCACATATGTTACTTTTAGATTAAAAAGAAAAAAAAAAGAAGGAGTCACTTTTAAAAGTCTTTTTCCAGACTGGGACCTCTCTGGCTGTCAGAATAGAACTTTTAAAGATATATCTTAGGCTATTGTCTGATAAGTACTCTCCAGCAGCTTCAGTTCCACCCCTGCCAGGGGCTATTGAGATGCAAAAAGATAAGGAATCAGTGAGAAGCCAGAAGGGATAAAATGTAGGAGGAAATAAAATGGTTCTTTTGGAATCTGGGAATGGGTGCCGGCTTTTAGGTGCCCCCACCTCTCGGAGCCCAGCCCTACCTCAGCAGCCCCAGCTCCCAAGATCAGTCAATCAACCTGTTAATTAATTCTGCAGCTGAGGCTGGTCCGAGCCCCTCCTCTTGCCCCCAGCAGACTGTTGTTCCCTGGTTCCTTTTCTTCCTTTCCCCTTTTCAGGGAGTCAGCAGCAAAACAGTCTGTGAGATCTGGGTGGGGAGGGGCGCCAGACCTCTGGTCCAGGGAACTTACAATGTTCGCTGCGATCTCGGCTTTTCCTCCAATTCCCAACTTGCATCCGATGTGTGACTGGTTACTGGACACCCCGAAAACTCTGTTTCATATAGTTCTTGGGTAGTTGCCAGCTGCTCTGGGCTCCGTCCCCGGTGGCCACGTCCACGGCGGTGGCGGCTCCTCCGCGGGGCTCCAGCGTCACAGGTGGTGCGGGCCTGGCAGCGGCAGCGACCACCCGAAAGCCTCGGGGGCGCTTGGGCGGCGAGCGCCCACTCACCTCCGGCGCCACGGGCTCAGGTCCTGATGCAGGCGGCGGCGGCGGCTCCTCTGCGGGGCTCCAGCGGCGCAGGCGGTGTGGGCCTGGTGGCGGCGGCGACCACCCGAAAGCCTCGGGGGCGCTTGGGCGGCGAGCGCCCACTCACCTCTGGCACCACGGGCTCAGGTCCCGGCGCGGGCGGTGGCGGCGGCGGCAGCGCGGGTGGCCCCTTGTACTACTTTTGAAGATCTGAACCAGGTAAACTGGGGAATTCCTGATATTCTCACAGGCGTTGGGTACTCCCTGTTTCGTGAGTCAAGTCCTGATCATGGGGCTTGCCCATATGAAACCTATTCCTGCAGATGCGGCGGCGAGGGGCGCGGAGCGGCTCACTCTCTTCCCGCTGCCATGTTCCCTCTGCCCTGCATTTTTCTTTGTAGTTGTGAGAAATGCCCTGCATTTTTCTTTGTAGTTGTGAGAAATCTAAGAAGTGATCACAGCAAGTAACGATCATGGTCTGGCTCTCATACCTGATCCAAGAGATTTGACTGTGATTGCTCATGTAGCTACCATTTGTTGACTTCTGGTCCCCCATTACCTTCCTTAGCATCTATATTAGATTTTCTGTTTTCCTTTCCCATTTCTCCTCTGAGCTAATTAGCTAACTACTTAGACACTTTAGTGGGGAGAGGCTACAATTACAAGAATTTAGGTCTGTGCAAAGTCCTTGTTTTCCAGAGTAGGTTTTTTCAATCTTTGGCTAAGGTACAATATTATGAGAACTTAACGAGAGACTGAAAGAATTTACAATAAAGTTTAGTCTGCCTCAGAAGTGAATGAATGGGATAAAGTGCTAGAGGACTAGAATATTACTTTTATTTATACTTTAACCCCACTGATAAAGATTTCAGTTACAACACTGTGTGTGTAGTTGTTTACAGATACACTCACTGTGTGCCTTAGTGTCCTCAGATGTCCTAGATTTTTCAGTTTTTGGTCTGAGTAATAGAGAAAGGCAGTTAGGAGGTAGAGAAGTTGTATGACTTGCGTATTTGTCTTTTCTGTAGCATAGCACACAGCAAAAGGCAGCTTGTATATTTTCTCTGAACAGAAGTTTCTAAGTACTTTTTTTGGTTTGATTATCAAAATATCTTAGCCAGTTTGATTTATACATTTACTGGAAGTGTCCTATAATTTGGGACAAGGAAAATGTAGTGTCATTAGTACTTGAAAATCAAAATTAGTTCCTGTAATGAATAAGTTCATGTGTCACCTTGGCTAGGTTATGGTGTCCAGTTGTTTGGGCAAGCAAGCAGGGGCCTGATTGTTACTGTGAGAGTATTTCATGGATTAGTTGATTGCATCTACAATCAAAAGGCGATTGCTTTCAGCAGTGAGAGAAGTTCTTCCAATCAGCTGAAGGCCTTAAAGGGAGAATGGATGATTTCAGCAGTCAGAAGAATTTCTGCCTCTACTTCCACCAATCAGTTTCTCCTGGGGAATTCACTGAAACTTTCATCAGAGTTCCCAACTTGTGGCCTGCCCTCTGGAATTCAGACTTCCCGATCCCCATGGTTGCATGAGCTAATCCTATAATAAATCTCTTAATATTTACATGCATACACACACTCAAACACATACTTTGTTGGTTCCCTTTCTCTGGAGAACCCTAAGACAGTACCTTGAAGGCTGCTAATGAAAATCTCTCCTTTTTCTCTTAGGGCTGCTGCTCAGAGTAAATTAGGTAACTATTCAGATGCAATAAAGGATTGTGAAAAAGCAATAGCAATTGATTCAAAATACAGCAAGGCCTATGGGAGAATGGGGTAAGTCCTTTAAGAATGTTCAAAGTAGTACCAAGTAGTTTCAGATTTGCTGTTCTTTATGGCTTGGTTTTGAATTTCCTTCTCAATGTTGTACCCTCTGAACTAATAAGATGATAATAGAACATAAAGGAGGAAATGATTACAATTTCTGTGAGTTGGTAGTGAGATGAATGGTTAGTTGTTGGAGAGACTCACACAGCCATAGTGAGTAGATTCGTTTCATGTTCCTGACCACAAATCTCAAATGAGCACCCAATATTGACAGACAGTCCTATCATATTTCCTTCTAAATTCACCCCATCACTCTCTTAAATGTCTATTTGACACTACTTCTCTCTTAAAATTTCCAGAACTCTCTCCATAGGGACTCTCAGCTGATTGATATTGCCTCACACTTGAGAAAATAGATTATTTAGAAGAAGAATAACTCATCTTCCTACTTCCAGATCCACCAATCTATTTGCATTTGTACCTATACAGATTACCTTTATTCCTGTTAAAATGAAGAATTCTTATCTAAGACCATTCCCTCCACTCACATTTTACATCTCATCTTTTTGTACCTTCTCCCAGACTTCGCATTGCAATTATCTTCTACAACACTAGTTTTTCAGTCTCTTAGAGATGATGATGACTGGCATGTGAAAAACTAATAAAAAAATCATCCATCTGATCCTTCCTTCTATACAGTGTTTCCCTCTGGTTACCACCTCATTTCTCAGTTTCTCTTTTTCTGCAGAGACCCTGAAGATGTCTGTACTTGTCGCTTCTCTCATTTTCTTTTTGGCTCACTGTAGTAGGGCTTTAGCCTATATCACTTTACTAAGATAGCTCGATCAAAGGTCACCAGTTACTTCTAGCGTACTAAGGCCAATGTTTGGTTCTATGTCTTCATCTTACTCCATTTTTTAGTATTTGACACAAGTAGCTTATTTTTGAAATACTTCATTCTCTAGACTACTGTGAAACCACACTTACCAGATTTTCCTTCTACCTTACTGGTTATTCTTTTCTTCCTCCCTTTCTGGTTCTTCTTCCTCTTCTACCTCTAAATAATTGTGTACTTCAGGGCTCTATCCTCTGCTGCTGCTGTTTCCCTGTGTACACTCCCTTCTGATTTCATTCTGTCCCATGCTTTAAAATTCCATCTCTATGTTGATGGGTCTCTTAAGTTGTATGTTCTCTGAATTTTGTACTCATATATTCAAGTATTATTCATTTCCACTTAGATGTTTAATAGGTGTCTTAAACTTAACATGTCCCAAACAATACTCTTGCTCCCTTCTTAAATCTTTCCCATCTCAGCAAATGGTACCATCACTCGTTTACTCAGTGCTCTGACCAAAAGCCTAGGGAGTCATCCTTGATTCTTATTACACTTGACACTTCCAATCCATCAGCAAGTTCTGCCAATTCTAGTTTCCGTGTATATATTGAATCTGAGTATTGATCACTATCTTGCTCCCATAGTTGAAACCACCGTCTCTCACCTAGGCTACTGCAAAAGCCTCCTAACTCTTCTCCCTGCCTGCGCTCCACCCCTGCCCATGCTGATCCTCCACAGAAAAGCACAGAATACAAATCAGATATCTCACTGCAGTCGGAATAAAATCTAAACTCCAAACCATGGTGCTGTATGATCAGACACCTGGAAGCTCTCTGACATTTTCTTTGCATACTTTGTTTTCTATGTTCCCTTCTCATCAGCCTTTGTCCTGTACTTCAAGCATACCAAGCTTGCATCTTTCTCAGGGCCTTTATGGCTGCTTCTACTTAGAATGTTCCTCCCCTGGTTTTCATTAGACTTCTTTCTTGTCATCATCTAGGTCTCAACTTGGATGTTTACTTTTTCAATATAGCAGCCTTTGAGCAGCTCTACCAATTCATTCTCTTGAACAGTTCCCTTTTTAATTTGCATGTGTATTGTCTGTCTTCCCCTTTTTTATTTGCGTGTGTATTGTCTGTCTTCCCCAGGTAGAATGTAAATTGCTTAAAGTTAGGAATTTTATCTTTTTCATTGTGAAATCCTCAGTGTCTAAAAAAGTAGACATAGAAGGTTTTCAATAAATATGGAGTAGGTTTTCAATATTTATTGACTGACTATTGATTAATTGGGGACTCTGTTGAAGTATCTTTCATGGTTTACTAGTAGAAAACTAATTTGGTTCTGAGAATTTTTCTGTGGTTAGTACTGTATTTTATCCATACCAGAAGATTGTGAGGTAAATCAGCAAAGAAAGAACTGAAGTAATTTGTTCAAAATCAAATCCCAACACTATCTCTCCATATATAGTATTGGCCACTATTGTTTAGTTTCAAAGTAATTTTCCAATAAAAAAAATTAACTATGTGGAGGTAAACATTAAAATTTGATAACTTACTCTTTGATCAGTGCCTGGGATAATTTATGCTATTTGAGTTTTAAAGGATGCTAATTTTATCTATTTAACAACTAAAGTATCTTTTTTCAAGGATAGCCACTGATATGCTATAGTCTAGTTTTTTTAATGGCAAATTGATATTTCCTGTGACTCAACTTCTCTGTTAGGAGAAGGATGAACGTTGCACATTAGAAGCACAAATATAGTTGAGAGTCCTTAAAATGGTTTTAGCATTGTGGAATTATATGGTCACAAGATTGTTAGACAGCTCCCATCTTTGTGGAGCTTAATATAGGCATTCATAAAGCATCTATTTCACATTCTAGCCTTAAAAATATGATAGGGTAGATAAGGTCCATCTCTAAGCATGAAGTTCATGATACATATTGGACAGCCAAGGTTGTCAGCAAGCAGAGTGGAGAGTTCAGACTTACAGAATCTGGGAATTAGAGGGAATGTTAGTGTTCCAGTGATACATTCCCAAGACAGTACAGTGAGTAAGTTATGTAATCTGAATTAGACTTGACTACCAAAATAGATGTTGGACTATGTTTGTGATGTCCTGCTATTCTTTAATCATGTATCTTTCTTTTTAGGTTGGCCCTCACTGCAATGAATAAATTTGAAGAAGCAGTTACAAGTTATCAAAAGGCATTGGAGCTTGACCCTGAAAATGATTCCTATAAGTCAAATCTCAAAATAGCAGAACAGAAGCTAAGAGAGGTATCCAGTCCTGTAAGTTATTTATGTCAGATGAATGAAATATTTTCTGTCATTCATAATTTATTATAGTTAAATTTTGGTGGTTGGACTGATTCTCAGATATACTTATTTTATAGATAGGAACTGGATTGAGCTTTGACATGGCCAGCTTGATAAATAATCCAGCCTTCATTAGTATGGTGAGTGTATTTCCTTTTCTTCTCTGCTGGCTCTGTTTTCCATAGAGCCATATAGCTCCAGAACTTTTTAGAAACAAATAAGCGAGGTTTTGTGGTGGTGATCGTATGTGGTGGTGGTATAAGGCTGTGGGAGAGGTTCTTAACCAGTCCATGGATCTCCTTGTGGGAAAGCCTGGATGGACTTTATAGGAAGTCCATGGATTCTCTGAAATTGTATGTAAAAATTTGTGTACATGTGGATATGTGCATTTTCTAGGGAGATAACCATAGTTTCATCTGATTGGCAAAGGAATCTGAAAATCCAAAAGTTTAAAACCAATCTTATATGGAAGTGGTTGTAAGAAAATATCGAATAATTGAGATCTGAGGGTTTTGACAATAATGGTTCCATAGCTCTCCCCTTAGCATTGTCTGCCTTCCCTTCTATCTTATGAGTTTATTTGAACTTTTCATATATTTCTCATAAAAGTGTACTCCATCCTTCAAATCAACCAAATTCAGTTAGGGACCTTTTTGAAAATATACATGCTCTGGCCCAATATGTAGAAACTTATTTAATACACCTGAAATGTTACCTCAGTATATAAAACTCCCTTGGGTGACTGCATACTCTACTACAGGCTATGGTCTTGGAAGGCAGGAACTACTTTTTGTTCATCTCAGTTTCCTTCAAAGAATGTGTCTTGCAGCCACTAAATCTTTATCTGAATTGAAGTGCACAGATGACTCATTCCTCTAAGACAAAGAAGTCTTTTGAGCAATTGGTAGTTTTAACTTTTTTCCCAATCTAATTGAGGTCATTCTTCCTACCTACCTGGCAAAAAATGTATGCCTCTTTGCAGGTTTTGTGACATTTTTGAACATTGTTGCCCATTTTCAGGTGTCAGGTTATGCTGCTTTTATAGGATGTGAAAATGGAATTATTTTAGTTTCAAATTTGACTTAGACCCCAAGATACAACATTCCAGAGTAAGGTGTGAAACCATCATGGAGTTGCAAAAGATAGGGCTTAACACCATATTTCATCACTCTCAAAAAAGGGTCAGGTAAATAGAGATTAGGAGAGGGTTTTGGAGAGAGCTACTGGAGTTTCAGAGCCTTGTTTCATGGGTGAGGAAGTAGTTGGGGCCTGTCCTCATCTCAAGGTGACTGAGAAAGAAATACGACCCTTAGTTTGGAAAACAGTGGACTTGTCTGATTTGCTCAAGAAGCCTGTGGTATAATTAATACTGTGGTTTGGGAAGAATTATACTTACAACCGTAAAGCAGAGATATGTTTCTTGTGGATCAAAGGTGAACACACATGTTTTTGAGAGAATTCCAGTCTGAATCTTTCTAAAGGGACTTTGCCTGAAACAACCTCCTTGAAGGTGATGAGGCTATGAAGGAAGACTGCTAAAAATCTGGGACCAAAGGGAAAGTCATAATCATCTAGGTAGGAAAAATTACCCTTTTCAGAAAATAGGTGGGAAATCCCCAGGAGGTGAGGGGGTATGGAAAGGGGTGGGGAGGAGAAATAGGTTTCTAAAGAATTCAGAAAGTGCTCTGTGAGAGATCCAGGGTAGTTTTAAACAAATTTCAGACCCATAGTGCAAAACCATTATGATTAACACTAGTCATCAAATAAGAACTTTCTTCCTTCCCTTACCTCTCTTGCCTCCACTGAAACCCTAAGCATGGGGGGCCAGAAATCTTGGTCAGCAAATTAGGAGGAGTAAAAGCACTTTGGGGCAGGAGGGGTGGGTAAAGAACAGCCAACCATGCCCTTCTTTTCTGTTACAACTGGTTAACATGTAGCAGGCCTATGCTGTAGCCGGAAAAGTTTTACCTATAAAGGAAGTTTTATGCATTTGATTATTACACTGAGCAAGACTGATTACTGAACTGGAGGTGATTTTGTAACTTACAGTGATTGGAGGACTTCATACTTAAAAGTTATTAGAAAACCCATAGGACCTGCTTTAGATTTCTTTCAGGTCCTAGATTCTGAAAGAAGGGGAAGAACTAGTTCTGCAGCACCAGCTTAAAGGCACTGTATAACAAAATAAAATGCTTTGTGTTATAGCTCATAAATCATGCTGTTTTTGTGTGTGTAATGCCTGTATTACTCATGTGTTGGCTCAGAGGCACCAATCCTGACTGAGACTCAAGGACAGTTACTGAATTATTTGCAAGTCAGTTCAAACAATTATCTTTCTGTGAATAAAAGCAAGTGTTTTTTTTTTAAACACCTCATTTAAGGTCAGTGAATTAAAAATTACTCTTTATGAAGATTTAGGCTAAATTTAAATTTTACATTGTTGATAGGACCTATTTGAGGCAAAAAAGAATATTATGCCTCCTAAACAGAAAGTTTTAAAAGTGTGCATCTGATGGGATGGGATGGGGGGATGGTTTGGGTGTTGTTTTTTCATTTTTATTTTTTATTCTTGTTCTGATTCTTTCTGATGTAGGGAAAATGTTCAGAAATAGACTGTAGTGATGAACGCGGAACTAGATGATCATACTGCGAACGGTTGACTGTATATCATGGATGATTTTATGTTATGTGAATGTGTTTGAATAAAACTGAATTAAAATTAAAAAAAAAAAGTGTGCATCTGTGTCTATAAATACACTCTCCTTCCACTCCACTCCTGTAAGCATAGGAAAGATTGAAACTGAGTCCCAAGGAGCAAGGGCACATCTCTTATAGTACACTTTTGGAATGCACCATCTCAAAAGTATGAGATTCTTTAAGTTTTCTCTCAAAATTTTTTTCTTTTGGTTCAGTTGATCTGATCAGTAGAAAATAAACTGCCATCAATATCCTGTTTATAGTATTGTTTGCAATCTCTTTAACCTTGCAATATATATATTTTTTAAAACACAGAACACGTATTTTTATTTTCCCTCTTGATCCATCCCTTAAAATATGGTCAGATTTGCAATATATTTTTAATGCCTTTTTTTCTAGTAACTTTTTTCCATTTCAATTTATACAGCACTCTAAAACTCTACAAAATGTTAGTACATAGTTTAGTCTTCATTCTCTACTTTTTTTGTTTGTTTCTTTGTTAAAGATCCCTAAATATTAACTGCCTTAATGGGAGATGCCATTTTCAATTCCAGGCTGCAAGTTTAATGCAGAATCCTCAAGTTCAACAGCTGTAAGTATAGGAAGAACTTATTACATTTTCCCCCTTCCACCTATCAGGCCCCTAATTTGAGTACATCAGCTCAAAAATGATAAAACTGCCTGAATGCCAGTCAGTGGGAACTTAAACAGCCATGCTTTGCCTAACCTCTTACATAATGTAGGTATATTTAACTGACTTTTCTTTGGGTAGTTATTGTACTTGTTAAGAATGTACTAATCCCATGGCTATATCTCTTGTGTACTCTAGAATGTCAGGAATGATGACAAATGCCATTGGAGGACCTGCTGCTGGAGTTGGGGGCCTCACTGATCTATCCAGCCTCATCCAAGCGTAAGTGTTACTTAAAAGAGAACT
>PVKY010014611.1:0-10501 GCA_004027775.1 Bradypus variegatus | reverse complement strand
TGTGTGTGTATCTATGCAATCTATTTTATTGAACCAGAGATGCCATGATTATATTACCATTCTATTATGTATTGCTAAGAAAAAGTCTGCCTGTGAAATTTAGAAAAATCATCAGTTGTAAGATAACATCCTGATTTTGGAGAGTTCAAAATGTGAAAAGATGCATAAAGACTTGTCTTACAAAATACAAAATGTCGTTTTTTTCATATATTTTAAGGCATATTTATTCACATTTTGACATCTTATTTTACATAAGAACTTTAGATGCACACACATATATAGTTCTTTGTCATTATTTCCTTGTTGGGTTGTTTAAATCATTATCTGGTAACAGCCACAAAAAGGTCAAAGTCTAGAACCTATTAAGGTGGAACATATTTATCAGGAAATTACCTCATTCGGGATGGAAGCTTTTATTATATTAGTATGTATCACAGTCATGGTGGTCAGAAAATCAATTCTGAAGGCCTTTAGCTTATGAGCTTAGTTGCCCACAGAGAATCTTCCAGCCGAGTAGAGGCTGGACTAGGAAGTGCCATTCAGGTTAATGAAAAACCACCTAACCAGGGCTTGCTCTCGCTGGATGCCATGCTAGGCCTTGGGAGAGAAAAAGATGGGATAGTCTTGGTGTTTGCATAAGGGCGCTTAAATTTGAAAAGGAGTGGGTCTTACTGAAACAAGCTAGGTGGGAGTTTATTTCCGTTTTTATACTGCACAGGCTTCTTAGCTGTGCATGAGGTGCGGTTCTCAGGCAGACGGTGAGCACAGGTGTGGCTGTGTGCGAGCCACCTGAGGCACAAAGAACCTGGTGTGGCCGGAGTGCCGCAGGTGCACAGGGGGCTGTGCTGGGGAGGCCAGGGGAGAATTCATGGAAGGCCTGCGCCCATTACCTGTCGTGGAGGCAGCCAACAGCCTGTGATGTTTGGAAGAGGTGAAGCGATGGGCGCTCCAGTTTTAGTAGGGCGCTAGTGGACAGCCAGCTGGGAGCAGGGAAACAAATCCGGAGACGCTTGTGAAAAATTTGGGCAAGAGGTGATGTTTTCAACCAGGACAGAGGAGGAGATGGGAGTAGGGGTCGGGGGAGCCGAATCCACAGGTCTGGGCCAGAGGAGGGAGGGCCAGGTGCTCAAGGTGGGTTAACCTTCAGGGCAAGACGCCGGTGTGTGTGAGAAAAACGCCTCCTTTCACCTGTTTCCTGGGAGCAGGTTGTTTTGGGGAGAACGTAAGTGCATTTTAAGGCCTCGCGTCTGCACTAGCTGGCCTAACGTTTGCCTGGTCATCTCCGCGATCTTCCTTGTCAGGCATTCATAGGAAAACGAGGCTCCATTCACAGGTTCGTCTATACAGAGGTTATTCTGAGTCATGGTTAACCATCAGACCCGAGGGCCAGGACTGAGTAACCACAGTGGAATGTGGCCTGTGGCTACTGTTATTGCTCCAGGTCATTTTAACGACAACTCCCTCTGTCCCCCACCCCCCTCCGGGAATCCAAAGCGTCTCCCATTGTCATGGGGAGCCGCGGTTTTCCGGTCTGAGTCAGCCAGGTGGTTGGGGAGCGCGGCTCCCCACTCTCCAGGGAAGTGAGCGGGCTTGTCTGAAGCATGCTGTCTCCTGCCGCAGAGGAGCCGCTGCTGCTGGCCGAGCTCAAGCCCGGGCGCCCCCACCAGTTCGACTGGAAGTCGAGCTGTGAGACCTGGAGTGTCGCCTTCTCCCCAGACGGCTCGTGGTTTGCTTGGTCTCAAGGACACTGCATCGTCAAGCTGATCCCCTGGCCACTGGAGGAGCAGTTGTGAGTATTTTAGCCCCCTTTGCCCAAAGGAAGGGTAGGAGTTTTCGCGATAGGAGACTTCCGTATGGCGGGAGGGAAAAGGACTAAAGCTTTCGGGAATTGATTGTTGGGGTTTCCAGAGCCCCAGCTTCCTTACATGTGAAAGTTAATCCTGTCGAGGACGTTAAGTTAGCACCAAGTTAAGTTTTTGTGGGTTTTTTTTTAAGTATAGCTTTATTGATATATAATTCACACCCCATACAACTATATTTATTTACACACCCCATAAAATTATATTCATTTAAAGTAAACATTCCGTGGCTTTTAGTAAATCCACAGAATTGGGCGACCATCACCACAGTCAATTTTATAGCATTTTCATTACTCCAAAAAGAGACTCTTCACCCCGTAGCCTTCACCCTAGGCAGTCACCAATCCACTTTCTTGTCTTTGTAGATTTTCCTCTTCTGGACGTTTCATATAAGTGGAATCGTACAACATGTGGTCTTTTATGACTGTCTTCTTTCAGTTGGCATAATGCTTTCAGGGTTTATTCGTGTTGTACCATGTATTGATACTTGATTATTTTTATTTCAAATAATGTTCTATTGTATGGATGGATGACATTTTAATTTATCCATTTGTTAGTTGATGGATATTTGGGTTGTTTCCACTTATTGTTTATGAGTAATGCCGCTAGGAACATTCATGCACACGTTTTGGTTTAAGAGCACCTGTTTTCAATTCTCTTGGTTATGTATTTAGTTGCCAAATTTTTGGATCATGTGGTAACTTTATGTTTAACGTTTCAAAGAACTGCAGAACTGTCTTCCAAAGTGGCTGCACCATTTTACATTCCCACTGGCAGCAAATGAGGATTTTAGTTTCACCACATGCTCCCCAATTTTATCATGTCTTTTTGATTGTTGCCATCTTAGCGGTTTGAAATGGTATCTCAAGGTTTTGATTTGCATTTCACTGATGGTTAATGATTTTGAGTATCTTTTCATTTGCATAGTGGCCATTTGTATTTTCTTTGGAGAAATGTGTGTTCAGATCCTATGCCATTTTTCACTTGGGTTGTCTTTTTATTATTGACCAAAATTAGTTTTTCACACTCAATTGTTTTACTTCCTTTGGCCATCAAGGATGGGCAGGTTCCAGTGTCTGAATGCTGTGAGGTCCCAGTCAGATGCCCCAGGATCTTTACTTTTTCATTTGTCCTAGGGCAACTCTGTCTGAATTTTATTTACTGCAAATCTTATTTGCCTGTCCCTGACCTAGGGGCTGAGGCTCCTGAAATAAATCACGCACAGCCCCTGCTCTTGAGGGTCTCATTTGTTTTGCCTTAGGCCTTTCTTACAAATAGCGTATTAGAATTAAGTTTTTTTATGGGTTCAGTCTGAAACTCATTGCCTGGATTAGAGGTAATATTAACAAGAGTTTGCTGAGATAAGCACTCACTCTGTAAACTGCTGGGAGAAGGGGGTGTGAATTTATGCAGACTTTTGGGAAGGCTGTTTGGCCTGTGTTAAGAGCCTTAGAAGTGTTCTTCCAGTTATTAGGAATCTCAGAAATGGGGTCATCAACTTACATACGCTGATTTTCATCATTAAACTAATTATATAATAGGGAAATATCAGAAATAGTTTAAAATCTAGTGATAAGAGATGGTTAAGAAAATTGTAGCGTTTCCACATAATACTTTGCAGCTTTCAAAGATAGTATGTTTGTCTATTCCTTTCACTGTCAGTTTAGTGATAATGTCAGTGTCATTCAGTGTTTATTGAGCCCCCATTCTGAGTACAAAGGATTAGCCTTCATATCTTGACTTGAGTCTGATGTAAGTTAATAGTCTGAAAAAGTTAAAAAAAAAAAAGCATGAAGTGGAAAATCTGTTGTTTTCCTGAAAATCACTTACGTATCCAAAATTATACATCACTGTAGTTAAATATAGCCTTTCAGTAATAACTAAATGGAAAAAGATATTTCAATTTTAATCTTTTTTATGTATCTATTGTTTAGTAAATGAGAGCAGTATATTGTTTAATATGTCAAATGTGATATTAATGGTTTTAAGGGGGAAAATAATATTTTAAAGAGTAATAACCTGGGGAAATGTTCACAATATGTGCCTTACTGAAATAATCAGGCTGTAGAATCATATATGCAATATGATTCCAAATTTGTGCTTTAGACACACACATGCATACACACATATACACAAATTTTTTAGTGAAATGCTTACTGTGGTTAGGGTAGTGTTAGGATTAAAGGTAATTTTGTATTTTTGTTTGTCTGGGTTTCAAATTTCCTACCATATTTCTCTTATTTTATAATTTTAAAATAATTGTTATTTTAAAAATTCTTTAAAAGGGGAGATCTGGGCCATTTATATTCTTGCTGGGATTGTTATATATTTTTAAAACATGTAGTGCTTTTGATATTAAGCAAATAATTTCTATTAACCATATAATTGTACTGCTTACAGAAGTAAAGTTTTAGAAATGTTAATTTCAGTGGAGTTATTTTCTCTCAAGGAGCTTCCCTTAACCTTTAACAGCCCTTTTCTCACTTAACACCTTCTACTTCTCACTTAACTCATCACAGACCTATCTTGTGGGATAACTAGATCACAGAAGCTCCAGGGAACCACATGCTTGCTCAGAAAGTTCTGTAGGGTTTTGATGTATGGAAAGAAAAGATGCACTCAGTTTTCTTCACAAGAAAGAAAGCATACTATAGTTCTGGAAGTAGGACAGAATACCCATCTGTTGCTGTCTCTGCCTGATAAGTCCCCTTAACTCTAGCTTGGAAACTCCCAAGGAGCTGGAAGACGAATCCCTTTCTTGCCAATACAGTTTGCTTGGTACATGTCGCTTTCTGCTTTCCCTTACTATGTTCTAATGAGTGACTGAGGCTCTTTCACCTACTTCCCTGGTGGTCAGTCTACAGGAGAAAAAGTCATGTGACCTCGCAGAACTGTTCGTAGCTGCAAGTAACCTGAGAGAGAACTTTCTGAGCAAATGTACAACTCCCTGGAGCATCTGTGATCTAGTTATCCCATAAGACAGGTCACTCCATTGCAGGGCTACCACAAATGGGATGAGGCAAGGCCAGTGAGGCTGCGGTCATGTGACTTCTAAAAAGAAATCCAAAGAAAAGTCACACTAGAGTTCACTTAAGGCCAGTTTGCTTCTAGGACTTGAGAGTGCTAGATATCCCAGGATGAAGCATTGGTTAACCCAGGAACAATTTCAGACTCATTACAATTCCTTTCTTCCTCAGCATCCCCAAAGGCTTTGAAGCCAAAAACCGAAGCAGCAAAAATGATCCAAAAGGGCGAGGCAGCCCGAAGGAGAAGACCCTGGACTGCGGTCAGATTGTCTGGGGGTTGGCCTTCAGCCCATGGCCTTCTCCACCCAGCAGGAAGCTCTGGGCACGCCACCATCCCCAAGGACCAGATGTCTCCTGCCTGATCCTAGCTACGGGACTCAACGATGGGCAGATCAAGATTTGGGAGGTGCAGACAGGTAGGTCGTCTTGGGCCAGCATGAGGTAAACCGGAGGTTCAAATGTGTGTTCTGATGAGGCACAAGAGGGGTCACTTGTCCCCCAGCTGGTTGAAGGGTGTAGCAGTGACTGGCAGACACGGGGCCACTTCTCCTGCTGACCGAGTGCTCTTGCTCCCATGCTAGGGCTCCTGCTTTTGAATCTTTCTGGCCACCAGGATGTCGTGAGAGATCTGAGCTTCACACCCAGTGGCAGCTTAATTTTGGTCTCTGCATCACGGGACAAGACTCTTCGCATCTGGGACCTGAATAAACATGGTATGGAGGTGATGGGACTGCTTAGCAGCTCCAGAGATGCTATTTTTGTCCCCTTTCTCCACTTTACCAATGTCATTTTTATCTAGAACAGTGTCTTTCAACGTTTTCCCCCATTATTACTCCCTAAGAAGTCTTTTCAGGTATTTTTATTCCTAATCATCCCCCAATGAGATTTTAATACCACAGATATACTGTATATTTATTTATGTACTGACTGAGGGTGTATCTGTGCATTGTACACAAAAATGTAAGATTGGGGGGAGGGGAGGAGAGCAAGAACCAGTGGGGCAGTATCGCTCCCATTGAAAATACACGGTCTAGAACACGTTCTCTCAATCCTGCACTATTGACATTTGGGCAAGACAATTCTTGGTTGCAGGGCTGTCCTGTGCACTTTAGGGTGTTTAGCAGTGTACCTGCCTTTGACCCACGGTCACAACCGAAAATGTCTCCAGGGATTGCCCAATGTCCTTTGGGGAGCAAAATCTCTACAGGTTGAGACCCATGGCCCTATAAGAAGTTCTTGTGTACTACTTGTTAGAAATAACTGCTGCTTTGTGAAGTAGAATCTAGGCCTAGAATTATTCTCTCAGGCTAGAGGAGGTCAGCTTGTAGGTAATTCTGCTTGAGCACAACAGTGCACAGGAGTGGCCCATTAAGAATTCCAGACCTCACCTGTTTTGAGCCTTAACTGGAAAGGGGACATTGGGAAGGGGAATTTATTGACATGCCACTCCTCACCAACACTGGGTGAGGGTGAAGGAGTCAGAGGGAAGGTGGGAGAAGGACATGGCAGTGTGTACCCCTCACAGGAGGTGCACTCCTGATGAGGCACACGCACTGGGCTCTTGCCTGAGCCGTGTCTGTCCCGGCTTCCACATGCAGTGGGACCTTTCCCCTCTGCCCTCTTGGAAAGGAACCTGATAACTTGTCAAAACAAAACTAAGGAGGTGCTTGTGGTCTTCACCTGAAGGCATCTAATTACCATGAGAACTCTAGATCATTTCTGCTCACTGTTGTCCAACTTGTGAGGAAAGCTTCTCAAAGGGAGTGACTGTTTTCAAGTTGTTTTAATGAGTGTAGAGGCACCTTGCCACCATCTAAAGAGTCCGTACTGGGAGCAGCTTGGGAAATCACTTGGTGGCTGGGGGTGACTAATGTGGGTGGAGTGGATTAGGCCAATCATCAAGGCATTGAAAAGACAGGAGGGGAACAGAGGACTGCTCCCAGCTCCCTGGCTCTGCTCTGTAGGCTTGACTTGCCTCACCTCAGTTGATTGAATACAGTGACTCTGGGAGGCAGGTACTCTTCTCTTTCCCATTTTACAGCTGAAAAAACTATGATTTACTTTAAAGAATTGAGTTCTATATACTATATACATGCTTATATAAAATTCATTTTTTCTTTTCTTTTATCTGATCAGTTTTCCTTTCCCATTCTCTCTCTCTCTTGCACACCGCCCCTGCCCCCATGCAGCAACCTGGTAACTCAGGTCAAGAACCTAGTATATATGCTCCCATATTTTTCCATCTTTGTTGTAAAGTCCTATATAGACATGCACAGGCACATCACACACACACACACACACTCAGGTTTGGGGGCCATTGTTGTACAAAAATGGAATCATTGTCCACATTTTTCTGCATCTTGCTTTTTTCATTAAACAGTACCCCATGGAGAATCTATAGCTCTAATTCCATCTGCATTAACGGGGTAGCTGTACTATCATTTATGCAGCCATTCCTCTGTGGATGGGCATTCAGTTTTCCCCAAAAACTGAGACCTGCAGAGATTATGTGAGTAACCTGGGTTATACCCTAGGTAAGCAGAGGAGCCAGGATTCATTCCTGAATTTGTCTGACTCCAGAGCACATGCCCCAATTACCCCACCACCATTCATCAGGACTCCCTGGCAAAGGTTGGAGGAGACTGAGAGCCTGGGATGGGATCTGGTGGCGATGGGGAGACCATTAGAGTCTAAGGGAGGAGGAGTTGAAGATAGACACTATCTCAAAATAGGAGAAGCTGCCTCTGAGGACTTGAGGATGTTGGGGGATCTGAAAAGAACGTTCCTTGCTCGCAAAAGGTACACGATGTATGTGCACCTTTGCCCCAGTGATCCTTGTAACTTTTGATGAAATGGTAGATGGTGTTTCCCTTGGGAATTAGAGTATCGTGTTATCCATTTCAGGTGGTCAATGACAAATCCTGCCATTTTTCTTTCTCAGTTAATAGAACCAGATGGATGGACTGGGAGGGGTGGGCTATTAGAACTGGTTCTTGTCTTCCTGCTTTGCCTCTGTGAGGGTTGGCTCACCATTTGCTTCTTTTTTTCTGCCAGGTAAACAGATTCAGGTGTTATCAGGCCACCTGCAGTGGGTTTACTGCTGCTCCATCTCGCCAGACTGCAGCATGCTGTGCTCTGCAGCTGGAGAGAAATCTGTAAGTCATAAATGTTGGGTGCCATTTCCTCTATATGGAGGCCTGAGTGACCTTGTTTGAGAGAAGAAAAATAAACCAATTGTCCTCAAAATCCATCTGCAAATCAGGCCCAGCAGAAGGCACATCAGTGGGCCTCGGCCTCCTCCTCCAGGCTCCATTTTGATTTGCCTTTTAGGGTGCTCCCACTATGAAGAGGGGGTGGGGGTGCAGTTTGCTTTTACAAAATGGTAAAGGGATGCTTTATGAATTTCTTAACCCTAGTCTAAGATTCTAAAAGTTGCAACCCAAATGTGGATCCAAATGTTCTCTGAAATGGTTATGTCCATCTATTTAAGGTTCTAATTCACATCTTAAAACATAGTTGTTTGTTGAACTTTGCTCCGAAATCCTATCTGAGATACATATAACAAGTATTAGAAGCCCAAGAAAAATTTGGGAACAGTTTGAGTTTGAATTTTGTATTTGCAAGCAGTCTTTTGCTGTGACTGACTTGGGAAAGTTAGGAGTTCACCTATTTGGGCAGATGAGTTGGTTAATCATTCGTTTGAGGTTTGGAACTATGTGAGTTTTGTTAAAGGAAACCAAATCACAGCAAATCCTATTTTTGTTTAATGATTCTCAGAAAGGTTTAAAGTGATGAGCTAGGTCAGACATACTCTCTTTGGGCAGATTTCTGTAGTTCTGTAAACAGTGGTGAGGGTATAAAATGGCATTTCAGGGGGCCATGGCTTTGTTGGGTAACCCTGGAGTTCACTTCTGACTCCTAGTTTTGGTTGGAAGGGAAAGGACAAGATAGCAGTTGACTAAAGTCTTCATTTGCATATTTACAAACTGAGGTCAGAGGCAGGACTCAGAAGCTTCTGCATATTGCTTTTAGCTGACTGTCTTCCTAAGCACAGCCTGGTTTATTCCCCTTAACAGTTAGCAATTTGAGTATGTCCATTGCTTAGTGCCTCAAGAATCTAGATCTCTTACTTTCTTGAAACCTGTGTGGCGCATTCTGGAAGAACTGTAGAAAAGAGTGGACATCCTGACTACCTGGTAGTGGGGCTGAAGAGGGAAACATGGTGCCTTCACTCACTGTTCAAGTCCTAAGCACTTTGTTTCCAACCCTGACCAAGCACCTGTTACTTTTCACAGGTCTTTCTATGGAGCATGCGGTCGTACACGTTAATCCGGAAGCTAGAAGGCCACCAGAGCAGTGTTGTCTCTTGTGACTTCTCCCCTGACTCCGCCTTGCTTGTCACGGCTTCTTACGACACCAATGTGATTATGTGGGACCCCTACACTGGCGAAAGGCTGAGGTCACTTCAGTAAGGACTAAACCCCCTGCTTAACACTTCCTTTGGGAGTGACCAACGAGAAATCAGCCTTGGATCAGACAGGTCCCACCTAGAGTTGGGGCATGGGAAGGGACAACTTGGGTGGAAAGAAGCTGTTGGTCTAGAACAGTTTCTTCTATGCTATGCTAAGGCAGTGGTGTGCATATTAGGATTTCATTGTCAGTTAAGTTCTCTAAATTAGACCTCAGTGTCTCTAACTCTTCTGCCTGGGAGGCTGTCATTATAGTGACTCTTCATGGCCACTTACTTATAACTGTACTAACTAGTTCAGAAAGATCTTATTGAAAACTGTTATTTACAAAATAATTTTCACACTCTCACAACTTGGTCTACTTTTTCCCTTTGTTTTATGAAGCAAATAATAGGTAGTCCTATAATTATCATGTATCTTAGCCTAAAAAAGACTTTCAGATTGTACTGTGGCATTAAAGTAAGGGCTGACCTACTTTGCATAAGAAAATTAGCACAAGGAAGTGTTGGTAACCCTTCAGCCCCCAGAACCTTCTGAAATGCTTTTTCTCTCCCAGCCTGCTTTGTCCCCAGGTTTTCTTGAAGGGATACAAGAAGCATCTTGGTCTCCTGCCTAGGCGGGGAAGGGAGGGCATTACTCCAGGCCCGCCATCCTATTTTCTTTCCTCAGCCACACCCAACTCGACCTCCCCATGGACGACAGTGATGTCCACATCAGCTCACTGAGGTCGGTGTGCTTCTCTCCGGAAGGCTTGTACCTTGCTACGGTGGCAGATGACAGGTGAAACAAAGAGAAATCTGATACACAGCCTCAGAGCAGATGCTTAGCAAGTAATTGCAGTATTACCCTTGCAGTTTGGCCCCAGGTCAGTTAATGTACAAACTATACCTTTCTCTTTTGTTCAGACTCCTCAGGATCTGGGCCCTGGAACTGAAAACTCCAATTGCATTTGCTCCTATGACCAATGGTCTTTGCTGCACATTTTTTCCACATGGTGGAATTATTGCCACAGGGTATGTATCTGTTAACTGAACAGATGAGATGGGAAGCAGTTTTCTGCTGAGAATGCCAGGTAGCACCTAGAATTTTCTGGCCTGTGAGAAAGCCTTTAAGGGAATCCAAGATTATATAGAATTCTAACATTCTG
>PVKY010014610.1:0-10497 GCA_004027775.1 Bradypus variegatus | reverse complement strand
GGTCTCAGGGGCAGCTGAGAGGGGTCCAACCCAAATCAGGCCCCTGTTAAGTCAGGGGAATATGTATAAGGGGAGAAGGGGAACACCAAATAGGGAGCTGAAATATTTCTGTCTCCAGTTCTTTAGGGAATCAGGTTCTTGCTCTCCCAAGGGTCTCCATTCATCCTTTTGGGATCAGTGATATCAAAAGACTCCACGGACTGGTCACGGGACATTAAGGGGAGAGGGCTAAGGGGAAAGGCAAGCTGGGTTTAATTCCCTGCTCTTTTACTTATTCTGTGATTCTGGTGAGTTATGCTGCTTCTCTGGATCTCAGTTTTCTCTTTTATAAATGGAGGCAGAAAGTTGAGCATTGTCTTTCAAACTAAGTTCCTTTAGGTAATCCAGGAATCGATGAGGTGATGAGGAAGGGGAACTTCCCCCTTCTGCCAGAGTAATTCTGACTGTCTGTTATTACATGTCGTATTTCCAAAGAAGATTTTATTTGTAGAAAAGGTGTAATTTTAAAAGTTTGAAAGTCACTGAACAAGCCAACCCCATTAAGTTCCTTCTTGCTCTGGGAGTCTTTATCTCTATAACACATCTCCTTGCCAGCCTCACTAATGGGCAAAATTAGGGTTTCAACCCCTTTAGAATGTGGTTATAAACTCCCAATACTAGTTGGCAAAATACCAGCAAAGTGGGAACCTAAATGACTTGGTCACTGAGCCTGGCCTGCAGCTCAGACTCTCCTGGCTTAACTCTGGGCAACTGAAGGGAAGGGACAAGTGTTCTCTCAGCAATGGACCAATGGGGCACCAGAGGGAAACTGGGGCAGAGATCTGAAGACACAATCAAGCGGTCCTCCTCTGGCCCTTGCAGTTGAGTGCTAAGATCACATGCCAAGGGCCCACCTCCAGCCCCATGGGGCTCTAGGCCAGCACGGATGACTCCAGGACAAGGCCAGGATCGCTAGGTCCCAGAGGCCTGGAGTCTTACTTCCCAGCCTCAGTTTCCACCCACCACCCATAATGGAACTCTCCGGAGGTTCTTGATTCGAGACTGTTCATCAGGAAGCTCCTAATTCTGACCTGCAAATGGAAGGAAATAAACTACAGCCTGGAAGGTCCAGAGAAGTGGACTCTTCCTCTATGGCATCCAAGTCTTGAGGCCACACTAAAACCTCAGGTCAGATATGGTGCTGTTAAAATCCCCTGGTGACCATACAGAGGCATGGGCCGTAGACTTGTTCTCTGACGCAGGGCAAGGACAGTGCACCTATCTATTTGTTGATGTTCTCTGAATTATAACCATGAGATACAAGGGGGCTACAGGGGCGCTTCCCGGGAATTCATGTCTCCTGGTTTTGTGAATCTTCTCAGGAAGCAGATGGAACAAGTCTAGTGCTGCAGGAAGAGCCCATGCTTTCTGAGGCTGTGGTGCACGTCTGACACTATGTATGTGGTCTCTTTGGTGAGGAGTGATGTGATGATGGTATATTAATAATATCAGCTAATATTTATACAGCACTTACTACATACCTGGCATTGTTCCAAGTGCTACACTTATGTGTGTGCATGCATTAAAACATTTATTTAATACACAAAATATTGCATTTTACAAATGAGGAACTCAAAGTTCTTTGGAGATGAAGTAACTTGTCACACAATTAACAAGCAGCAAAGCTAGATCTGAAGCCAGGCAGGCTGGAGCCAGAGTCTGTGCATCTAGATTGCCTCTCAGAAAAGAGAAGTATGAGACATGTACCATCTCAGATTTGGAAATTCAGCTAGCTTCCTAATTTCCAAATGCTTTTCTGGATCATCTGCATCATAATCACCTAAGAAACTCTTTAAAAAGGTTACTTCCCCCTCTCATGTTTACTGAATCAAAGTCTCAGGTTGTGTTGGCAATCTGTATTTTCTAAAAACTCACCTGATAATGTGACTGCACACCCAAGTACTGACCCAGACCCCCCACCCCATGCTAATCTCTGATATAGTGGCTTTATCAAGGTATCATCTCATTGTGCTTGGAGCCCTTCAAGGACAGGGCTTCTCAGCTCCTGCAACAGCTGGGTCAGAAATGCTCCAACTCACATTTAAATCTGTTCTCCTGAAGCTTCCATCTGTTGGCCCCATTCTCCTCTAAGAAACCACACTGAACATAACTGACCCACAAGCCCCTACGCCTTAGTTAGGCTATGGGTCTCCGGAGCCCTGGAATCCTGGACCCCAGCCCACAACCCCATTTCCAAGAACGGGCAAGAAGGTTAGGGGCCTAGTGTGGTGGTCTGTGGTGTGGCCACCTACCTCTTCCCTGACTCTGGGTCTCCTTTCCAGGTGACCGGTATTGCTATCTCTAGTTCCTTAAACCATTCCTTCTAAGACATGCACTGAAACTTCCCCTCACCAATCTGGTCTCCGTGCTCTAAATGAATTCCTAAGTTATTTCTCTCTTTTTTAAAGTGACACACTGGGAAATGAATTAAGACTCCAGGAGTATAATTTAATTTCTCTCTCTGGGGCTCAGTCTCCACAATTACAGAATGGGAACAATACCTATCCTACATACCTTACAAGGAGACTGAAATAGAGTAATGTGCAACTGGCCTTTGAAAAAGCACAGAGCATTCATTCCACAGTATGTGGCCATAATATCTACCTCTCCCAACCTCTCTACTACCATTCTGCGTGGATCCATGAAGACCC
Source organism: Bradypus variegatus (assembly GCA_004027775.1). NCBI lineage: Eukaryota > Metazoa > Chordata > Mammalia > Pilosa > Bradypodidae > Bradypus > Bradypus variegatus. The sequence continues at coordinate 7,807 of PVKY010014610.1, read as the reverse complement.
AAATTCAAAGCAAAACAACAAAATCCATTCCTCTGACCAGGAACCCCTCAGCTGGAATTCAAAACATCTGGGTCCTGTTTCCTATTGGTTGTGTGACCATGAACAAAATATTCGTTTCAGGCTCTGCACAGGCATGGGGAAAGCATGTTTATCCTCCAGGCGCTCCAAATACCCTAAGTAAACACCCCAAACCTCAACTAGGTGTAGCAGCCAAAGGCCATCTGTACAATGCCTTACCAGTCCTTCTGTGACACATTCTGGTTGTAAATGTGCCCACTGATGTTTCTATATGGTGGACAGATGCATTTGCACCGGATATCTTCAGAACTCTAGAAGAGAAAACACAGATCAGGTACGTGGGACCCTTGGGTTCAGTTCTAGCAAGACTCCCAACTTTCAACTCCCCATTCTGTAAGGTGACCATATACATATGAACTTGATCTCTCTCCATTCCCCAGTTCAGCAAAAACACAGACTTCTGTTAGGAAGAATGCTATATCACAGGGCCTTCAAGACAGAAACTATCCAGGTGGGAACTGGGACACACAGAAAGTTGCCCAGGACTACCATTCCCCTAATGGGGCGCTTGGAGAGGGAGGAGAGCAGGGAGAGGAGTGTCAGGTAGGAGGGTACAACAAGCAAACTGATGGCCTGGGCCCTGCATCTGTACCTGCGTCTCTGTCCAGTGGGCTTGGACACTAGACTCTCCCCACCCCATTCCATCTCCAACTTCTAGGTTAGAATTGGGGAGGAAAAGAGCAGGGAAAAGTAAGGAAAAGTAAAAAAAGAGTAAGGAAAAGTAAATCACCTCCAAGGGAATATTCAAGCAACCCCTTTGAGAGTTCTTCCCCACTGGAAAAGGTAAGAGGTAGCCCCAGAGTATTTTCATTCTAATGAGGAATTCCCCACAGAGAATGCAAAAGCAAGCCAGTCCTCAGACTCAACCTTAGTCCAAAGCCTCGAGATCTTCAGAATCTCAAATTCCACGGACCCACTCAAATCCAGCTCCAAGACTCTTACCCCTAAAAAATTAACTCAGGAGTCCCAGCACTCCGGTTGGTCACCCTTCATAACAGAAACTTCCATATGTAGAGACTATATATTTTTTACATCATTGTGTAGCAATTTTTTACTTCATTATGTAGTGTGATTCTTCCTAAGTAAAGCCATAAGTTTCATAACCACCCTCATTTTACACAGAAGCAAAGGAACAACTGAAATAACTTCTCCAAATACAAAGTTTCTTGCTGGAATTCCACCTGTCTCATGTGCACCACCCTGGCTGCAGGTTTTCTTTTTCCCATCCCTCTTCCCTTAGGGAAGTCTGCAGCCTTACACCTGAAAGAACACGGCGAAGAGTATGGTCCCATAGGTGAGTGAGGGGCAGGGCTCGAGCAGCAGCTGCCTCTGGGGAAGCCCTGCCCGCGGGGTGGTCGTGCCCTAGGTGCGGCTGGCTCACTGCCCTCACCTTGCTGGCTTGAGCTAGGGGAAACAGCAAACATCCGACCACGGCCGCCAAAGATAATAGCTTCATGTTTACTCAGGCTCGCTGGGACAGCAACACTGGTCACCTGGAAAGGAGAAGCAGCAGCAGGTGGCCACACCACAGACCACCACACTAGGCCCCCAAGCCTCCTGCCCGTTCTCAGGAATGGGGTTGGGGGCTGGGCTCCGGTAGCCAAATGCTGTTTCCTCCTTCCTCAAGTCTCCCACTCTCCACTGCCCACCAGGTGCGCCCGGCGGAGGGGGCCTCCTGGGGACAGGGCGGCCCCGGGCTTAAGTGCCTCCGACAAGGCCCGGCTCTGACCCTCGCCTCGCGTCCCACCGCCCTCCGCCATCTCCGCCCGCCCCGCAGCTCCTCCCCGCTCAGGCACGATGGGAACTCGGGATACAAAGTCTGGGAGCCCTGATCCGACCGCGAAACCCAGAGCGCCCCGTGCCCAGGGATCTTGGGCAAGTCGAGACCCTCCCGGAACCCTGAACCCCCAAGCACCTCTCCCCCACCACCCGATCCGCTAACCCGGGAGTCCAGCTGCGGCAGCACAAGACCAGGCTGGCTCCGCCCCCCTCCGGCTTCTATTGGCGGCAAGAGCCGCCTCTCGTCCCATTCGCTATCGCCAAGGCAACAGGGCCCGCCTTCACCTGGACGTGGAGGCTCGCGCAAGGGAAAGAGCCATTTGTCAAACCCGTGCAAGGAAGAAAAGGGAACGTCTGTCTTCCAAACTGGAAACTAGGAAGGGTCTTGTATTTCTGGCCTGCAAAACCCCTACTGCTTTCTTTTGCCCCTCCTTATATTATGAAACTCGAGTTTCGGAGTGGGGCTAAGCCTGCTCGGTCTTGCTGTTTTAAAGAGAAAGCACTTTATAAACTATGAGATAGTAACAGCAACAATAATGATAAAAACAAACACAAGGGCTTCGTCCTTACGATCTGGAAATCTTTTTCCGGTGCGCACACACACACGCCTGAGGAGAAAGAAGAAAGCAGGGGTGGCACGCTGGGCCCCTTCAGCCTGGTCCCCCTGCCCCAAGCGTTGGTTCTGGGCCTGGCAAATTGGGGCAAGATGTGCAAGGCTAGGCTGCCCAGGGCCCACGCTGCTGGGAGGCAGGCGGGAACTTCCTGCCAACTGCGGAGGAAAGAGCGCCAGACAGGGATGGGGACACCTGGGTTTTGCCGGGCTCTGCCATTAAGCAGCTGTATTAACCCTGGAAATGACACCTCCCTTCTCTGGGCCTCCGTTTCCTTCCATATAAAACAAATTGATTGGATACAAAGATCCCTTTCAGCTTTGATATTTTAGGATTCCTGGGGAAAGGATTAATGTGATCCAAATTTGAGTTTGGGGGCCGGAAGCAGCATATGGCTGGGTTCAGGTGGAACGAAGTCCCTTCGGAATATGCTATAGGAGGTACTGCATCTGGAGTTAGTCGAATTTGTGTTTCTCTCCTACTTATGTCTTATTCATCTTTATGTCCTCTCCTCCTGGCAGAGTGCCGTAAACTTGGGAGCTCAGGAAATGCTTGCTGAACTGAACCGGGTAGAGTTAAATTAAACCCAGGGCATGGGAGAGAGGGCAGGAGGACTAAGAGATGATAGAAAGCTCATGGATTTCGGAACTGGAATAACCAGGGTACAAGTCCGAGTTCTTCCCTTCCTTGTTGTGTGAATTTGATAGATTGGCTTATCCTTTGGGGGGCCTCAATTTCCACATCCATAAAATGGGGGTATTACCTGCGTTTCAAGGTTGTTGTAAGGGTATACTGAGTCTATATGTGCAAAGCACCTGGAACAGTGTCTGGCAAAAAGAGGAGAACCCCATAAATGGAAATGCAAGGCAGCAGAAGTGACAGTTCAAGCACTGGGAAAATACCCTCCTGTCCTCCCATACACCTCCTCTTTTGAGATGGGGGAACTTCACAGGGGAAAAAGAATGGGGCTGGGCTTTGGTCACCTCCAGTGAATAACCTTCTTACACCCAACATTAAATATACCCAATACTGTGCTCACCATCTTCCCTTCAGCGAAAAAGCCACCCAGTGTCCTCATGGCATCATCATCATCTTGAATTTCTCAGGTCCCAGATTGTTATTCCAGAATATCTTTGATTCTTTTGATTCTTCTGGAGATCTGGTGTCTCCAAAGAGGCAGGCATTGTCACCCTGCCTTCATCCCTCCACAGCTAGCACTCTGCTTCCTGATATATACTCCCTTCCTCTGTCTTCTCCCAAGCCTGTTTTCAGCATCTCCCTCATTGTCCAATAGTCCTTGGTAGCATCCTGTCACGTCAAATTCAGACCCCTCTGCCTGGCATTCAAGCCCTGGCTGCCATGATTACCTTCCCACCCCCTCTCATCTCTGGTTACTCCCTGTCAGCTGCCTCCTGCATTTGACTTTGCTCAGTGATGGTCCTCCATGGACTGTCATCACCCTCTCAGCCCTGTCAATCCTTATCCTTCCTCTCCTTCAAACTTCTGCCCCAAACACTTTCATTCTAGACACCTTGCCAAGTAGCCTTACCTGACCCATTCACCTTGCTCCCACGTGTTCCTCATGTGCCCTATGTTTCAGAGCCATCTGAGATGCCTTTGAGATGAGTCTGAATCTATCCATTCAAATCAATTCCACACACATGTGCAAGTGCTGTCTGGGAGCCACACACTGTCCTAGGTGACCCTGGGTCTACAATGGACAAACCACATGTGAACCCTGCCATCAAGAAATGTATAATCTAGTAGAGGAGAAATCATATGGCTGGAATATAATTTAATGTAAAAAGTGACATGTCATGGGAGAGTTCTTTTGTCCCCAAAATATTTTTCAAGCGCTATGTACCAGGCACTGTGCTTGGTGCTGGCGATATACCAGTAAACAAGATAGAGCCTGTCTCTGCTCTCACAGAGCTTAATGTTTATTTCAGGAAAATGACAGATCAATAAGCAATTACAATTCGAGGTGACAACAGCAATGCCTGAGGAAGACCAGAGCTGTGGGCACATCCTGCACAGCCTATGAGAGACCTAGACCAAGGACTAGGAGAACCCGGGATGGTAGAGAGGGAGGTTGGGGGCTAGCTGAGCTGAGCCAGCTGTTGGTAGGCAGAATAATGGCTCCCTAAAGATACCTGTTTCCTAATCCCCACAACCTGTGAACATGTTGCCTCACATGGTAAAGGGTACTTTGCAGATGTGATTAAGTTAAGAACCTTGGGACAAAGAGATTATTCTGATTTATCTGAGTGAGCCCAATGTAATCACATGAGTCCTTAATAATTGAGAATCTTTTCTGGCTGCAATCAGAAAGAGATGTGATGACGGAAGCAGGGTTAGAGAGATGCCATGTTCTGGCTTTCAGGATGGAGAAAGGAGGTTGTGGTGGTTAGGTTCATGTGTCAACTTGGCCAGGTGATAGTGCCCAGGTGTCTGGTCAAGCAAGCACTGGCCTAAACGTTACTGCAAGGACATTTGTGGCTGGTTAATAAACCAGAAGTCTGGGTTATTAAATCATCAGTCAATTGGCTGCAGCTGTGACTGATGACATCAAGGAAGAGTGTGTCTTCCACAATGAGAGAATGCAGTCAGCTGACTTTAATCCAATCAGTTGAAGACTTTTAAGTGAGACAGATAGACACCTTCACTCCTTTTTCAGCTAACCAACAAAGCATTTCCTGAGGAGTTCATCGAAAAATTGTCAGTTTGCTGCCTGAGGAGTTCATCAGACACCTTCATTGGAGTTGCCAGTTTGCTGCCTGCCTTATGGAATTTGGACTCGTGCATACCCACAGTTGGGTGAGACACTTTAATAATATCTTATGTATATAGTTATCTCTTGTTGATTCTGTTTCCCTAGAGAACCCTAACTAATACAGAGATCATGAACCAAAGAAAGAGTGGCCTTTAGAAGCTGGAAAAAGGCAAGGAAACAGATTCTCCCCTAGAGCGTCCAGGAGGAAATAACACAGCCAGGAATGCTGGGCTGGATTTGGAAGCACAATGCAGGAGCAGGGTGATGGCAGGGAGGGCATCCAAATGGAGGTGATGTAGGAAAATCAAAGAGATGGCCGTGGGAAAATGCAGGGAAATGCATTTAGGGAAAGAGCAAATGGCTCAGTTTGGCTTGAACCCAGGGCAAGTGATTGGGAAGGGAGGATGGAAAGGTAAACTAGGGCCAGACCGCCGTGATAGCAGAGACTCAGGATGTGAGCCAGGGAATGAGTTGGGAGCTCCTGGATTGGGGCTCACAGACCTTGGTCAAACTAAGGCCACCTTGGGAATGTGCTCTTTCCAGCAGAGAGGGCCAAACTAGGTTCTGGAAACTTCTTGCTGTTTCCTCCTGCCCCTTGCTCCCTATGAATTTAGAGCTCTAGGATTGAGATGAAAAACATACCCTTGGCTTTCCTCTCTCATACCTGCTTCTACCCCAACAAACTCAGATTAGAAGCCAGGCTGTAGTATCTGAACCAGAGCAGAGGGCCTGGGTTCCTCCTTACCCCTTCGCCCCACCCCACCCCCCACTCTTGGTGCTCCTGGACAGGGATTGGATTGCTATCATCACCCCCACACTGTACCTGCTCTCCCTGACATCAACTACATGCCCCCACTCTTCTGCTAACCCCCAGGAAAGCTTATCTGTCCAGTGTCTCAAGCCTCAAGCTCCCATAAGATGATTAACTTTGATCCCATAAAAAAAATGTTAAGTACAGTGTTTTTCCAAAAATTTTTCCCAAACTTTTTGACCACAAACTCTTCTTTTGAGAGCATCTTCAAGACTGGTGGACCAAGGAGCACAGTTTAGGAAATGCTGCTTCAGTGACTCAGAGGTCCTTTTCTGATGTATTAATGGGTCCATTTCTATCATTTGGAATCAATTTTTCTCTAAATAAAATTCTGCATGCATACTTTTTAGTTCTTTTAAAGCAGAGACTTTGTGAGAGTATTTATAGGGCCAAGAGAACCTCAGGTTATTAAAAATTTGACCTTTGGATAGCTGGATTTTGCTGAAAATAAAAGAGAAAGAACATTAGTAATTATATTAAAAGTAATACTGATATATGTTGTGGAATGAATACCAATTATTTATCAGTTGAGCATCTAGTACACTCAGGTATCTTTTAAAAAAATACATGTATATTATAATCTTTGCAACCCACTGTAAAGAAGATAGTGTGCATCCCACCACCACCCCCATTTTACAGATAAAGAAGTTGAGTCTCAGAAGCAGCAGCAGAGCCAGGACTGCTTCTGGCTCCCTTGGCTCGCAATCCCACACCTGGTTTCATTACAACACTTCTTTGTCATGTACCACACAGGGTCATTTTTCCTCTCCTTATAAAAATCATATTGTTTTTCTTCCACTGGTTGGATTTTCCTTAATTAGGCCCTCCATTACTTCCAGTTAATTGTCTGGAATGATAACAGTAATAATATGTCTTTATGGTGCTTTATTGTTTGTTGCGTGCCTTCCCATTCATTTTATTTCTCTAATAGTTCCACTTTAAGGAGAATCTGAGTTTAAAATCATTTCAGAAATTCAGCAAAAGTTTTGCTGCAGAGCCAAGAGAGGCTTTGAGGACGTAGTTGGAGTTATGGGTCTGAGCTGTTAGATGTGCTAGAACAGACCTATTAAGAAAAGGGGGCTGATTTTTTTGGAACAAGAGTGAGGCTGATCTCTGCAAATTCATGAAAATAAAGGTGAAGCACCTAGAGGATATTTTGGAAAAGAGGGAGAGGGGCCAGGTTGTTTCTCTGGATATACAGTCCAGTACTCCCCTGTACTCCCCTGTACTTCCCATTCATTACACTCATTGTGTTTTCACTTTTTAATTTATTTGCACACCTGTCTTCCCACTTGACAGTGAGCTCCCTAAGGGCCGGGACTACATCTGTTTCAATCATTGCTGTAACCTCAGCACTTAGCTCAGGGCATGGGACATAGCGGATGCTTAATTGATAGCTGTTAATTGAGGAAGACAGAGGAAGAAATGGGACTATTGTGGGAATGAATATCAGGCCATCTGGATGATACAGATCACACAGTTGGCATGCAGTCTATATAGCACGGTAGGTTTCTAAAATCTGCTCCATGTTTCATTTGCTAAAATTGCAACACGGCTGTTGCTCATCCCCTGAGAGTGGAAGAAAGGGCTGGGAAATAGGCATCAGTTCTGACCAAGAGGAGGCCTTGGTGGGTGCAAATGAAGCGGCCACAGCTTGGGAGGTATTGATCGTGTCAGTACTTTGGATGAGTTACCAGAAGTAATGCACATAGGAGAAGGTACTCAACAAATGCTCACTATTGTGCTCATTTATTT
>PVKY010014609.1:0-10501 GCA_004027775.1 Bradypus variegatus | reverse complement strand
CCAGCACTTAACTGCCTTTTCATTCTCAGTTTTGTCTTTTTTGAAGCATAGCTTACATGGAGTAAGGTACACAACTCTTCAGTGTACAGCTTGGTCAGTTTTGCAAATATATACATCCATGCAAGCTGCACCACTACATTTCAATCCTTCAAGAAAGTTCCCTCATGCCCCTTCACAGTCTCCTCCCCGACCCAATCTCCACAGAGGCAGCGACTATTCTGACTTCATCACCATCAATTAGTTTTGCTTATTCTAGAACTTCATATAAATGGAATTACACAGTCTGCAACCTTCTCTATCTGGCTTCTTTCTCTCAGGATAGTGCTGTTGAGACTCAGCCCTGCTGTGGTGTGCATCAGCCATCCTTCCTTTTCATTGCTGAGTAGTGTTCATCACACGCACGTTTCGTTCCCCTGCTGGTAGGTATTTGGGTTATTTGGAATTTGGGGCTATTACAATTAGTGCTGCCATAAACATTCATGCACAAGTCTTTGTGCGGACATGCGATTCCATTTCTCTTGAAACTGAGTTGAATTGCTGAGTCATATAAGTATGCATTTACCTTTTTTTTTAAACTTTATTTGGAAATAATTTCAAACTTAGAGGACAGTTGCAAAAAAACACAAACCCCATACAGAGAACTCCTACATGTCTCCACTCCCCCAGATACCCAGAGCCACCAATTCCAACATTTTGAAACCTTTGCCATATCATTCCATCCATCCATTTATCTATCTATCCATCCATCCATCCCTCCTCCTATTTTCTGAACATTTTTTGAGAGGAGGTTGCACGTATCATACTTCTTGAACACAGTACTTCCATGTACATTTCCAACTAACAAGAATATTCACTTATGTAATCACCTTAAGTACATGTATGAAGTTCAGGAAATTCAATGTGGATTCTGGTGGGGACTCCCAGACTCCATTCCTGTCCAGACTGCCTTCTGGGCCCCAAAATATCCTTTACCCACACTTAGAGATCTCCACCCGGCTGCCCTCAGCCGCCCCCACACCGGCGCATCCTCTTGCCAGCAAACTCGCCTGCCTCGTGTGAATGCCATGGACAGCACGAAGCCTGTGCAGGCACCGCCAGCAGGGTCACCGGCCACCCCAGATGCATCCCTAGCCCTCAAGGCCACATGCAGTGCTTCCTGCGCAAGGTCCTGGCGGGCTCCTTCCCAATAGCACTTCAGTTTGTCTCCTCCTCAGTGTCCCGATACTCAGATGTCACCCAGTTACCGCTGTCAGTACTGTGAACGGTGTGAGATCCTGAAGGACCGAGAATCTCCACTGCGGCCCTGCAGCAGCCCTTCCTCCAACCTCCTCTTGCACAGGACCTTAGCCCTGCCTGATCCTTCTCACCCTTCAAGGTAAAATGCTGATCAGTCCCTCCCGCTGCAGGGAACCAGGAAGCTGGCTCAACACGGGCTGGCAAACCCCCCACCCCACCCCACCCCCAGCCTGCAAGGCCGGTAAACCTCCTTCCACCCAGGCCTTCTTGAACTGCAAGTCCCAGAAAAAGCTTCTCGCCCGGGCTCGCAATGATTTGCTCCCACCACGTGTCCCTGAGCGCTCGCGTTCAACCACCAAACAGTAACGCATGAATTCACTCATCCTACCATCACTCGCTGAGTGAATGCTGGTTGTGCAATTCCTGGGTAAAGGACGCTGGACCAGGGGCCGGTGACACGGTGGAGACACAAGCGTTTTCCCTCGACAGGGAAAGAGACGGCACCTAACGCTGTCTGCGGACGCAGAGTGCTCCCTGGCCACGACTGAGAAAGACAGGGGCGGCACCATGGGAGGGGCACAGGCACATGTTTGGATGGGGTGGGTCAGGGATGTCTTCCTTGAAGAAAGAACCCAGGAGGGACTGCAGGATTGCGGGGTGAAGATCACGCGGCAAAGCGTTGCGCGAGAAAGGAAAGCAATCCCAGGAAGCCCGGGGATGGCAAAAGTGTGGCGAGCAGTGAAGAGAGCCAGGAGGTAGGGGGCGCTGGGCGCCAGGTGGGGAAGGTTGGAGAAAAGTCATAGGGATAATTGAAGGGCCCTGAGGGAGTTTAGCAGGGAATGACATTTTCTGATGTAGGTTTTAAGAATACCTCTGGCTGTTGGGTGGAGAACAGAGAAGAGAGGAGGAACTAAGGAGGCCACCGGTGTCACCTAGATTGTCAGGACTGGGACCTCATGCGCTCTAAGGTGGAGAGGAGCAGTGAGGCCACGTGAGGTGTTCTGGAGGTGAGACTTGGGGCGTCCCTTCCTGAAGGTCTGTGTGGCGGGGACGGCAGTGCCATTCCCGGAGCGGAGACTCAAGAAAAGTGGGGAAAGACTCTCCAGGCTGAGCCCCCGGGCCAGCTGCCTTGCAGCGGGGAGCCCGCAGAGCCCAGGGTCTGTTACGGACCAATACACCAGCCCAGGGAACCCACAGATGCTCACCCATAAGAGGTTCACACAGCAACCATGCACCCGCGCTTTCAGTTATTCTCAACAGAGCACCCTCAAACCTGCAGAGATGGGGGCCACTCCAAGCCTGGCTGTACCCGCCTCGGTCATGGGATGTAGTGTGTGTGCGCGTGCGTGCGTCCCCATAACCCCTCCCCGTGCACACACCAGGCTTTCAGGCTTTGGAGGGTCACTGTGGCACACCCTTCTCACAGGATCTCCATGGTGTATTTGGGCATCTGCATTGTCACATCTGTTGTGAACAGAACTTCCCTCCTGTCCCACATGTCCCTTGTGTGCTTTGCATATACTGTTGTGTGTGTCTCATGTCTGTCACACATCTCTGTTGTGGAAGTGGTATATGGATGTGTATATATGAGGATGTGCTGAGGTATGTCACCTTTACACACTTGGCATACAATGTTCACAGGGTTTATGGGAGGGGGGTCCCCAGGTTGTGCTGAGGTGTCAGCATCACACACCTGTCACACAGGGGCCTCAAGATGTGTGTGTGTGTGTGTGTTTAGGCTGTGCTGCAGTGTCACCATTTCACACTTGTCATACATAGTCCCTTGTGTGTGTCTCCAGGGTGTGCCCAAGTATGTCACCTTCACACACCTGGTACACATGGTCCAGGTATACCAGGACCAAGGTTTGTGTATGTCTGTGTATGTTTCCAGGCTCTGCCTCACTGTGCTAGAGTGCATCATACCCTGTGTGTATACAGGTGTGTCACAGTCATACACCTGTCACATGGGTCCCTGAAATATTTGTTTCTAGGTTCTGCTGTAGTGTCACCACTGCACACCTGTCACATGGAGTTCCAGGCTGTACCACTGTGTGTTAGCATCAAACACTGTCACACCCTGTATTACTGTCACTCACTCATTCACTGGGACCATGACCTCCATCACCCATGCCACCACTAGGTAGTTTATAGGAAACATGGGCAATGGGTGAGCATGTTAAATAGCATCAAAGAGATGCAAGAAGCCAAATCTAGGATGTGAAAAATTCTAATGGATATACAATCCAGCAACTTCAATATATAAATAATAAAAAAGAAGAAAGTGGTTCCTATAGGTTAAGAGACTTCTAAGACACATCTACTAAAAGCCACATGGATACATTTTGGATCCAGACTGCAACAAATCTGCCTCAAAGAACAAATACCTTTTTAGACAACTGAGAAAACAGCACTGATAACATATTCTATTACAAACCACAATTAATCAAATATGATTTACAGTTTGTAGATAAGATGGACTGAAAATCAGAAGATGTTTTAAGCCAATTTTGAGTGAAGGAGATGTACAGGCTTATACTGTATCTTCTTTTAAAGTGTTTGACCTGCTTCTGCCTCCTCTTATACTGCAAGAGCATTGTAAAAATCTGAGTTGAAATGGTGTTAAAGCATTTTACTTTGAATTAAGACGAATAAAAGTTTTTGAAAAACTTATTTCAGTTGTTTTCATTATATAAAATAAATTATGTAATTAAAATTTTGGAAAAGAAAACTGACTCTTAATAGACATACACCTCAACTGGTGGTATATCTTGCATCATATCATCTTCCAAGCTCAAACTACAATCCCTGCAGGGCTCTTCAGACTTTGGTTAAAGTGCAAAGGAAATTTCTTTATTTCAAAATACATTTAACTCTGCAATTGATGAATTTCCACCTAACCCATAATGGGAAGTGATTAATCTGTAATGTAACTGCATACCAAAATGGCATTTATCAAAAGAATCTAATGGAATTCTATAAATGCCAACCAAGTGACAAAAATACTTCATTTAAATCATATGCTTTTATAACCTGTTGTCACTATTTGACCATACTGATATCAGTGCAGAGACATTTTTATAGATGTGATAGAATCCAATTTTAAAAATTGGCAAAAACATGAATAGACATCTCTCCAAAGATATACAAGTGGCCAGAAAGCACATGAAAAGATGCTCAACATCTTTAGCCATTAGGAAAATGCAGTTCAAAACCAACACAAGACACCATTTCACATCCACTAGAATTGCTACTACTAAAAAAAGAAAAACCGACAGAAAATTACAAGTATCGGAAAGGATGTGGAATATAAATAGGAACACTCATCACTGCTAGTGGGAATGTAAAATGGTGCAGTGCTGTAGAACACAGTTTCGGCAGCTCCTCAGAAAGCTAAATACAGAATTACCATATGACTCAGCAATCTCACTTCCAGGTATATTCCCCAAAGAACTGAAAGCAGGGACTCAAACAGATATTTTCCCACTGATGTTCAGAATGGCATTATTCACAATTGCCAAAAGATGGAAGCAACCCAAGTGTCCATCAAGCAATGAATGGAGAAACAAAATGTGCTATACATACAATGGAATATTATTCAGCCATAAAAGGAATGAAGTTCTGATATATGTGACAACATGGATGAATCCAGAAGACACTGTGTTGAGTGCAATAAGCCAGGCACAAAAGTACAAATATTGTATGCAATAGCTTATGCAACTACTAAACTCAGCAAAGCTAGTAAGTGAACAAAAGGAGATAAAATGGAATCCAAAAAGAGCCTCAAACCAAAGGTAGAAAAAGAGGAAAAAGGAGAAAACACATGGAATAAACAGCAAGATGGTAAATTGAAATTCAACATATGGATAATCAAATTAAATCAAATAGTTTCAGCAAGCCAATTAAAAGGCAGAGATTTTGAGAGTGGACAGGAAAGCAGACTCAACAGTATGTTGCCTCCAAGAAACCAGCTTTAAATATTAAGAAATAAATAGTTTAAAAGTCAACAGATGGAAAAATATACACCATTGTAACAGAAAGCAAGACAGTAGTATAGGGCCTATATTAATATCAGACAAAATTAACTTCAGAGCAAATACTAATACCTGAACATTTACATACCTAATTAAAAAAAGCTTTAAAAAGACATGAAGCAAATTTGATAAAGAGAAATACAAAAATCCGCAATTATAGGAATTTTTAACACCATTGCATAATTAAACAATTAGACAGAAAATCAGTAAGGACCCAGAAAACATGAACAACACTCTCAATCAACTTGACCTATTTGACCTTTATAGAACATTCCACCCAACAAAAGCACAATAGACATTCTTTCCCATGCACGTGGAATATTTACTAAGAGACTGCATTCTGGGTCATGAAACAAACATCAACAAAAAAAGAATTCAAGTCATACAAAGAATGTTCTCAGATTACAATCAAATTAAGTTAGAAACCAATAAACAAAGTTAGCAGGAAAATCGGCAAATATTTGGAAACTAAATAATACACATCTAGAAAAAAACCCATGGATCAAAGAAGAAATCAAAAGGGAAATTTGAAATTATTTAGAACCGACTGAAGATTCAAATACGTCCAAATTTATGGAATGCTACCAAAGCAGTAGTCAAATGTGTAGTACTAAAATCCTGCATTACAAAAGAAAAAGGGTCTCAAGTTAATGAGTTTCTATCTTCAGAAGGCTGAGAAACACTGACCAACATGTAAAACCATAAAACATTAAACTACAAAATGTTTAGGAAAAAAACAAATAGGAGAAAATCTTTTGAGTTCCTCTTAAATCCATCCCATGGCTTCCTAGAACAATTAGAACTAAATCCAAATTTCCAGGGTGCCCCACCTGTGCACTGGGCCCTGCTACCCCCCCCATCTTGTCACTTGCCATTTTCTCCATCAAGGCACACTAGCCTTACACTTGTTTCTTGAGCAGACTAAGCTCTTGCCAGCATTGGGGTCTTGACATACATGGTTGGTTTTACTTTCCCAGATTACTATTCTCTACCTTCAAACTGTGCTAGGGCTCCTGCACCCTTCCTGGTCTGCATATAATCTTGTTTATTGCTTATTAACCTTCTTGTGCTTTAAGATTTAATGTCCATCTTCTTACTCTTACCGACAAGAACACTGAGGCCCAAGAGAAGTGACATGGACAAGGTCACCAGACTTGTCATGTAAACTAAGTACAGATGTTCTGAAATCGCAATCCATCACCTGAACCTAAGCTCTTAGGCACCAGACACAGCTATAGTCAAACCTACAGCACAGATGGCCCTCCTGAGGTAAGATGGGGTCTGCAAGAGGCAATGCTTTCCCATACAGTAAGAAACTATACATGCCATCATTATAAAAACAATTTTATTGATAAGTATACATGCAAAAACAAATGTAGATACTTTGTGAACTTACTTAACCTCTTTCTTACCAATAATTCAATAGACATCTTTAGAGAATAAGCTATACTTTTAATTCTCCAGTGCTTTGCTGCTTTCTGTATTTAGCACACTGGGTGATCAAGAAATACTTGGCTGCTTGGGTAATCTTCTTTCAATAACAATAATAAAATATATTGTAAATGATAGTCATGTATCTGAGGAAAATTGCATAAATAACAATAATATGTATCTTCAGAGAACTTGCATGTATCTGATGATCCCAATAAGTGTAATAAAAATTTCAATCTGCAATGACATTAAAATTTTGAAAAAGGGCAAAAAAAAAAAAACAAAAAAAACAAATGTAGAGAATACTGTCTCACTGGGAGATTCATGTGCAAAAGTAAGACAGAGTGAATTCTGCCCATAATGGTAACATTAAATTACACATACAGTCATCAACAAGTCTGAGGAGGGCACAAAGTGAGGACATGATTATTTTTTAGCCAGAGGTAGCTATGATCATCTATGTAGCTCATAAGTAGCAGCAACAGCAACCCCAAAGAGGAATTCTAAAATATCCTGGCTGACGATATCACCCCAAGGAATAAGTCCATGGTGATAACTGTCAAACTATACATACCTAATATCTATACCCTAGTCTGTTTATTAAATTCTAGTTACTTTACAGCAACTCTTGACACAGTATTTTGTAAGATGAAACAATGTGATTCCTTCTCCAAGTTTGTTTCCATGAAATTTTTATGAGTTTAACTTGGTGGTATTTTATTGTTTGTTTTTATCAGTAATTTGAACTGCTAAAAAACTAAAAAACTACTGAAGTTGAGGTGGAGAAGTCCTTCTCCAGAGCATAGAAGAGATTTAAGAAGTCCAAGTCACAAAAATCAGGACTCAGCTAGCAAGAACACACAGCTGGGGTCGTGAAGGTGCCTGAGGAAGAAGGCGGCAACAGCTGTAGTGTCTCAGCGGACCTGGGTGACAGGATGTTGGTGTTGGTATTACGAGATCTGCACATCCCATACCACTGCAACAGTTTGCCAGCTAAATTCAAAAAATTGCTGGTCCCAGGCAAGATTCAGCACATTCTCTGCACTGGAAATCTCTGCACCAAAGAAAGTTATGACTATCTCAAGACTGGCTGGTGACGTTCATATTGTGAGGAGACTTTGATGAGAATCTGAATTATCCAGAACAGAAGGTTGTGACTGTTGGACAGTTCAAAATTGGTTTGATCCACGGACATCAAGTTATTCCATGGGGAGATATGGCCAGCTTAGCCCTGTTGCAGAGGCAGTTTGATGCGGACATTCTTATCTCAGGACACACACAGAGATTTGAAGCATTTGAGCATGAAAATAAATTCTACGTTAACTCAGGTTCTGCCATCAGAGCATATAATGCTTTGGAAACAAACATTATTCCTTCATTTGTGCTGATGGACATCCAGGCTTCTACAGTCATCAGTTATGCATATCAGCTAATTGGAGATGATGAGAAAGCAGAACAAATTGAATACAAAAAATCTTAAAGCCAGGCCTGTCTTGATGCTTTCTTGTATTTTTTTTCCATTCTCCCGTTCAAATCAAGTAATTAAACATTTAAAAGCCACAAAATTGTATCATTTTTATAATATTTTGCAGTAAATCTTCTCTGTTAATATGTAATTGCTGTAAGCTATAAGGATATATTTAGTTTGCAGTATATGCTTTCTATGAAAAAATGTCCACCACATAGCAGATGGTCACATGTTAAGAAAAGAAAAAGTTTGTTCTTGTAAATATCTTCAAAGTTGTTACTTGGAACTTTATTAAATGCATGAGGATAAAGAAGTTAGACTTCCTTGTATACATTTTTCTCTTCTCCTTCCAGTAATAAACATTTGCCTTTCATTTATTAAAAAAAAAGAACACACAGCTACATGAGCATCCCCATGCCACACAGAAAATGAAAAATAAACAAACAAGTACACAACAATCCAGAAAAAGAGATTGCTGGGTGTTCAAAACCTCATGAAAGGTTTGTTTCTGTAAAAAAATCAAAGCCTTAAAGAGACTTAGGTGGCACAATAAAATGTACCCATTTGTTTGTGGCTTCTTCTTTCCTTAGATAGGAAATAAAATACGCTGACAATATTTTTAGTATTCTAAATTCTTATTTTACGACTTAAGCCTTCATATTTCTCCAAAGACTTATGCTCCCCAAGGATAAAGACAATCTTGGAACAAAGAATACTTTCAATATAAGTTTACAGAGCTGCCCTCAACAGTCCAACTCTACTAACACAGGACGGTAACAGATGTATGTTAAAAATATACAGGTAAAATACATTTTAACTCTCATACCCCAAACCCCCTCAAGGCTTGGCAGGGAGGTCTGAAAGAAGCTGTGTGGACTTCTTCCGGGAGACCTTTGTCTTCTGTTTCCTCCTCTTCCACTAATGGGAGAGTTGTTGCTAAAAGTTTTCCCACATGCATAATAACCATAGGGTATCTCCTGGATGATTCTCAGGTGTAGCATAAAGCTCTAGGCTCGGCCAATTTCTAATATGACTCTTTAGATGACAAGTGACAACCTATCACAAAAGGCTTTCTCATATGGATGGCAATTATGTTTTTTCTTCTTAGGATGAATTCTTAGATACTGAGTAAAATATTTATTTTTCTGCCCAAAAGATTTTCCTTAATAGTTATTTCAAAAAGTATTTCACCAATATAAGTTCACTCAAGTTGACTGAAATAAACCCACTTGCAAAAAGCCTTCCTATGTCTTTTAAAGTCCACTGTGTATCTTTCGGTGGTGAGTGAAGGATGAACTGTGGCTAAAGGCCTTTCCACATATGCTGCATTCAAAGGGCTTCTCTCCTGTGTGACTTCTCATGTGTTCAATTAAGGCAAAGTTGTCACAAAAGGCCTTCTCACATTCTTTGCACTTAAAGGGTTTTTCTCCAGTGTGGATCCTATTATGCCGAACAAAATTTGCAAGTTGGGTAAAGGCCTTTCCACATTCTCTGCACACATAGGGCTTCTCTCCTGTGTGAATCCTCACGTGTCGAGTGAAAGAAGACCTGTAGTAAAAAGCTTTTGCACATTCTTGGCACTCCAAGGGTTTTTCTCCACCGTGGGTCCTATTATGCTGGATAAAAACAGAGTGGTGGGCAAAAGTCTTTCCACATTTGCTGCACTCATATGGCTTCTCTCCAGTGTGAATCCTCATGTGCTGAATTAATGAGGAGCTGTCACAAAATGCCTTCCCACATTCTTTGCACTCAAAGGGCTTCTCTCCAGTATGGGTCCTACTATGCCGGATAAAAGTGGAGCGGTGAGTAAAGGCCTTTCCACATTCACTGCACTCAAAGGGCTTCTCTCCAGTGTGAATTCTCATGTGCTGAGTGAAGGACGAGCTGAGGCAAAATGCTTTCCCACATTCCTTGCACATAAAGGGTTTTTCTCCTGTGTGGGTCACATTATGCTGGATAAAAGTGGAACGATGGGTAAAGGCCTTTCCACACTCACTGCATTCATACAGTTTCTTTCCTGTGTGAATCCTCATGTGTTGCGCAAAGGAAGAGCTGTAGGAAAAAGCTTTCCCACATTCTTTGCACAAAAACGGCTTTTCCCTAGTGTGGGTCATATTATGCTGGATAAAAGAAGACCGATGGGTGAAAGCTTTCCCACATTCTTTGCACTCATAGGGCTTCTCTCCAGTATGAACACGCTGGTGCTCTGTGAGGTGAGACCTGCGTTTGAAGGCCTTCCCACACTCGACACACTTGTATGGTGTCTCCCCAGTATGAAATCTCATATGTCGAATGAAGTCTGCCATATAACGAGAGGCTTTCCCACACTCATGGC
>PVKY010014608.1:0-10496 GCA_004027775.1 Bradypus variegatus | reverse complement strand
ATGAGTGGGCAGTCACATTTGTCCCCCTACAGTTATTCCAGATTATTTGCTAGTTGTTCCTGGTTTAGTAGTTGTTCCAGGGGGACAAACTAGCTCCCACTCCTTTCTTTGTCGTCATCTTCTTCCGTCCTCAGGTCTTGCTTTTTTAATCTAATCTGATAGTCCCTATCTTTTAATTACTGAGTATAAATCATTTACATTAATGAGTTATTGATGTGGTTGGATTAAAATGTACCATCATGACTCTTCAAAAAAGAAAACTAGATATCCACATGCAAAAGAATGAAAATGGACCCCTACCTCACACCATATACAAAAATTAATTCAAAATGAGTCAACTACATAAATAAAAGAGGTAAAAATGTAAAATCCCTAGAAGGAAACAAGGGAGAACGCTTCACAACTTTATATTAGGCAGTGGCTCCTTAGACTTTACGCCAAAAGCATGAGCAACAACAACAAAAATAGGTCAATTGTACTTCATCAAAATTGCAAACTATTGTGCATCAGGGGACTACGTCTTGAAAGTAAAAAGGTAATGTGCAGGATGGGAGAAAATATCTGATGAGGGTTTAATATCCAAAATATATAAAATACCCATACAACTCAACAACAGAAAGACCAGCAATCTAATTTTTAAAATGGGCAAAGGACTTAAAAAGACATTTCTCTAGAGAAGGTATGCAGATGACCAATGAGCATATGAAGAGACACTCAACTCATTATCCATTAGAGAAATGCAGACCAAACTACAAGATGCCATTTCACACCCACCTAATGGCTGTTAAGAAAATGGAAAATAACAAGTACTGTTGAGGATGAAGAGAAATAGGAACCTTTACACATTGTTGGTGGAAATGTTAAATGGTGCAGCAGCTGTGAAAGCTGCTTGGAAGTTAAGTGTAAAATTACCATATAACCTGGCAGTTACACTCCAAGGTATATAAAGAATTGAAAGCAGAGACTCAAGCAGATATTTGGGTGTCAGCATTCATAGCAGCATTATTCACAGTAGCCAAAAGATGGAGGCAACCCAAGTGTCCATTAGCAGATGAGTGAAGAGACAAAATGTGGTGTATCCATACAATGGAATATTATTCAGCTGTAAAAGCAGCGAAGTTCTGATACATGCTATAATGTGGATGAACTTTGTTCCATTTATACAAAAATAGCTAGAATATGCAAATTTATAGCAATAGAAAGTAGATCACTGGTGACCAGGGGTGGGGTTAGGGGCACAGGGAATGGGAAGTTAATGCTTAGTGGGCATAAGAGTTTCTGTTCTGGGTAATGCCAAAGTTTTGGTAACAGATGGTGGCACTGGTAGCACATCACTGAATGGTATATATGAAAGTGTTAAAATGGGAAGTTTTATGTCATAATGTGCTACCATGATTTTTTTTATTTTTTTACAAAAATATAGGCAAAGGTCTTCTAGAAAAAAATAAAAAGGAACATCATGTGATTACATAAGCAGTAATCAGATATTTCCAGCTCTTCCCCCTCCTGGGCCAGTGGTAGGATGGCACTTCCCTGATCCCTTGGTGCTGGGTGTGGTTGGAAATGAAATGCCACTTCTGGACAGAGGTAATTACAAGCCAGTGAATGGGTCCCCGTAGCTTCTTCCCTCTGTTGTGTTGACATCTGAGACAGTACTTGAGAATGCACAGCAAGCAGAGGCCCCTGCAGACCTGTGATGCACATCTAGTGTAGGCAAGAGATAAACTTCTGTTGTTTTAGGCCTCTAACATTTTAGTGTTTGTTACTGCGTCATGACCTAGCCTATCCTGATTGATAAAGAGGTTTCAAATGTTAACATTAAAGAAAGGAGGATTGAAGTGAACAAATCAAAACAAGAAAAAGGATAAAATTTATAATAAAGATGGAATTTTCAGGAACCATTATTAACTGAACATTACTTTAAAGGTATAAAGCAAAACTATTAGAGTAAAAAAATTAACAAGTCAAGAAGATATTTTTTTTAAAATTACCATCATTTTAGCTTTCTGTCTGTTCTATCTGTTCTTCCATTTTTCTGTTTCCATGTGGGTTTTTGTTTTCTTTGTTGTTGGTTTTTTTTTGAGTTTTTATTTCATTTTATCCTCACTGTTGGCTTATTTTTTATACCTCTTTTTATGATTTTTTTTAGTGGTTGCCCTAATTTACAATATATATTTTTCAACTTGTTATTCTGAAATAATGTCAAACTTACAAGACAGTTGCAAAAGTTATACAAACCCCATTCAGAGAACTCCTATATACCCCACCCAACTCCCCAGATACCCAGACCCACCAATTTTAATATCTTGCCACTTTTGCCATATCATTTTGTTTCTGTCTATCCATCTTCTGAATATTTGAGACCCGGTTGCACAAATGATACTCCTTGAAAACATAATATTTCCATGTATATTTCCTGCAAAGAAGGATATTCACTTATGTAATCATCTTAAGGGCAGTTATAAATTTTAAGCAATTTTATATTGCTATAAAACCTACTTTCTAAATTCCGGTTTTTTCTTATTGTCCTTTCAAGCCTTTCTCTATTTTTAGATCCCACCCAGTATCATGTATGTAATTATCTCTTTAGTTTCTTTTTTTTTTTAATTGTGGAAATGTACAACATAGGTCTTCCCATCCCAGCCCCTCCCAAGCATACCATTAAATATTAGGATTAATCACCTTCACAGTATTGCAGTACCCTCACCACCATCCGTTACTAGAACTTTCTCTTCACCCTAAACAGAAACCCTATAGTTTTCATTAACTCCCGACACCACCCCCAGTAACCTGTACGCTTTCTGTCTCTATAAGTTTGCATATTCCCTAATATTTTCTTTGCAATTACCACAGAGCTTAAATTTAACATCCTAAATCTATAGCAAGTTCATTTGCTTTGATACCAACTTCTATAATATATACACACTATGTTCCTATACCCTATGTCCTCCCACCTTTATGTAGTTCTTATTGCAAATTACATGTTTATACATCATGAGTCCAAATCCACTGATATATCATTACATTTCTTTTGTATGTATCTTTTAGATCCTGAAGGAAGTGCAAAGTGGAATTACAAACCAAACATACAGTAGTTCTGGTATTTGTATTTACCCACGTCATTATCTTTACCAGGGATCTTTATTTCTTCGCAGGCTTCAGTCATTTGTATAGTGTGCTTTCCTTTCAATTTGCAGAACTCCCTTTAACATTTCTTCTAGGATTCTAGGAGCAGTCTAATGGCGATGAAGTCCCTCAGCTTTTGTTTAACTGGGAATGCATTGATATCTCCCCCATTTTTGAAAGAGAGTTTTGCCAAATACAGAATTCTTGGTTGGTAATTTTTTGCTTTCAGCGCTTTAAGTATGTCATCCCACTGCTCTCTTACCCCCATGGTTTCTGATGCAAAATTGGCACTTAAACTTATTGAGGTTCCCTCAATAAGATTAAGTGACACGTTGCTTCTCTCTTGTGGCTTTTAGGATTCTTTTTCTTTGGCATTCAACAGTTTGATTATAACATGGTGCAGTTTGGGTCTATATGGATTTATCCTGTTTGGAGTTTGTTGAGCATCTTAGATATGTATCTGCATGTCTTTCACTAAATGTGGGAAGTTTTTGCCATTATTTCTTTGAATATTCTCTGCCCCTTTCTCTTTTCTCTCTCCTCTGGGACTCCTACAATGTGTATATTGGTAGTAACCCATGGTTCCTCAGTCTCGTTCACCTTTCTTCATTTCTCTTTCTGCTCCTTAGACTGTGATTTCAGTTGTCTTCTCTTGCAATGCAATTCACTGATTCTTTCTTATTCCAGCTCTAATCTGCTGTTGAACTCCTCTAGGGAATTTTTAATTTCTGTTACTGTGGTCCTCAACTCTGTTTGGTTCCTTTTCATAATTTCCATTTATCTATGGATATTCTCTTTTTGTTCACCTATCATTTCCCTGATTTCCTTTAGTTTTTTTTGCCCATGTTTTCCCTTAGCTCTTTGAGCACATTTTTAAAAAGTCTTTGGAATGTCCCAGGTCTGGTTCTCCTCGATGATTTCTGATGCTTATATCTCATTTGCCTGGGCCATCACTTCCTGTTTCTTTGTATGTTTTCTAATCTTTTGTTGAAACCTGGACATTTTGATATTTTAATGTTATCGCTGGGATTTATTCTCTGAGACATCCATTCCTTAAGCTTGTATCCAGCTAGTATTAAGACAGAGCTTTCCCTGAATGTCAGGAGCTAACAAATAAACCAAGAAGAAGGAGGAAAAAAAAGAAAACAACTTTACCAGTCTTTGCAGATTAACCTGTGTGAGTGCTCTCCTTTTGAGTGTATCCATATGGAGAGTTTAGAGAATAGCTCCAGGCTAAGGCTTAGGGACCTCCCTGGCACTTTCTGCATGTGACTCTTAGACCTAGGAAGAATTCCTCCATTTATGCGTATAGGAATGGCCCCTCTTCCCTAGGAAACAATTTCCTTAGAGTCCTGAGCAGTGCACTGTAAGTCCTACAGCCAGCAATCCTTAGCCCCAGGTAGCATGACTTGACTGCTCTTCACAGAGGGCAAGTTCTGGGACAGTGCGTCTCTCAGGCACCATCAGACAGATGGGGCCATATCTGCAAGCTCCCAGTACATGCACAAGGGTTACTCTGCGCCTTCTGGAACTGGGAGCAGGGTTCTGTACTGGGAGTGTGGGCTGGCTCCTTGCTGAGCCAGTGACGAGCGGTTGCAGGACCAGCCAGGGCTCCGCGAGATCCTGCTATTTTAAGTAGTCTTTTTTTTTATTCAGTGCTCGCCCTGATGCTGTAATCCTTTAACTTTTCTGGAGATTTGAGAAAGATGTCACAATATATTCTTATAATTTATCACAGCCTGTCTTCAAGTAATATACTGCTTTAAGTATAATATAAGAACTTCGAACAGTATATTCCAATTTCTCCCATTTTTGTGCTATTACTGTCATACTTTTTACTTTTACCTATGCTGTAAACCCATAATACATTACTATTGTTTTTGCTTTGAACTCAGTTATCTTTACAGTGATTTAAAATAAGAAAAATAACACAGTGTATTTTATATTTACCTTCATTTTAACCATTTCTGGAGCACTTCTTTTTCTTTATGTAGATCCATATTTCTGCCTGAAGAATTTCTTTTAGCCTTTCTTGTAGTAAAGATCTATTGTTATGAATTCTTTCAGCTGGTTTGTCTGAAAAAGTCTTTATTTCTACTTCATTTATGAAAGACTTTTACTGCATATAGAATTCTAGGTTCACAGTTTTTTTCTTCAGCACTTTAAATTAAGGACACTTATTTTGCTAGGATGTTAGTTTGGGGGGTCAAGTCAGTCTTGTCAGAAATTGAGGTAGATTTGGGTTTTGTTGTTGCTTTGGTTATTTTCAGTGTACCGCCAGTTTCAAATTTGTCTAAGAGTTACCATATGTATTTTTTGGTTTCATAGGTACTGATGAGAGAGATGCTTTTCTTTGTTCCCTTGTATGTAATGTATCTTTTCTTTCTGTTTTCAAGACTTTTCTCTCTTATCTCTGATTTTTAGCTGGTTAAATATGGTATGTCTAGGTGGTTGTTGTTTGTTTTGGGCTTTTATCCTGCTTGGGAGTCTGAGCTTGTTGGATCTATATTTTTATGTCTTTCATTGTTGGAAAATTCTCAGCCATTGTTTCTTCAAATATTTCTTCTACCATGTTCTCTCCCTCTTCTGGGATTCTAATTGCACATAGATAAGAGAGTTACTATTCCATAGCTTTTGGAGTCTCTGGTTAGTATTTTTCACTTCTTTCTCTTTGTTTATCAGTTTAGGTAATTAATATTGATTAATATCAGTTGAACTGCCCTTCAGTTCACTAATTCTTTCCTTGTCGGTACAGAATCTCATGATTAGCCTTTTGAAGGCATTCTGCATATTTGCTGCTATATTTTTATTTCTGGCATTTCCATTTGAATTTTACAGTTTCCAGCTCTCTACTGGAATTCCTTATCTATTCATACACACTGTCTGCTTTTTCCACTAGAGCCTTTAATATAGTGTATTAGTTATTTTAAATTCTTTGTCAGGAAATTCCAACATCTGGACCATCCCTGGGTCTGCTTTTGTTGATTGCTTTGCCCTTTCACAGTATATTGGGGTTTTTTTTGGTTGTTTTTTTTTTTTTTTGGTTTAGTTTTTGCATGTATGTATATTATATATTTTTTATTGAATGCTGGATATCATGGGCAAGATAGTAAAAACTGGGTAAGTACATTTATGCCTATAAATGGGCATATATCTTCCGCTAGGCTGTTAGTGTGGGAGATTTAGTCAGTCAAGTCGGGAAATGAGCTGTGTTTGGATTTTGTCGTTGGTTTGGTTACCCTCAGTGTACCACCAGCTTCAGTTTCCTCTAGTGTTACCCTGTGCTCATAGCAGGGTCTGCTTTGCCGGAGGGTGTTTCTCAGCGTTGCCTTCCACCCTCAGCTTTCAGCCTTCCCTGACTTTCTGTGCCTCAGAGAGAGTCTGCCCTCCCCTGAGGTGTATTCCTGTTGCTTTTCACTGGGTGCTTGTTAGTCTGGGAGAGAGAAGGTTGACAGGGTCTTCTCTGTCACCCTGGTCCAGCCTCAGTCTTCGACAGGCCCAGTGGGCTTTGGGGAGATCCTGCCCCTCCCCAGCAGTAAGAGACCTCGAAGGGTATAGACTCAGGATGGTTTTCTGACCCTCCCACAAGGGTAGAGGGTTTTTTCCTTTACCCTTTTCCAGCCCAAATAGATCAAATGGATCCACCTCTGCCCTGGGGGACACAGGGTTTGCTGACTTAACCCCAGTTACCTGAGCAGAAGGGTTTGAGCTGGGCTTTGTGATGTGTTTTGTTTGTCTGTCTGTTTTGCAGCAGTAGCTGCTCCCCTCCTCCTGGCCCGCATCACTGGGGGAGGCTCTGTCCATCCTCTAGCTCTGCACCCAGTCTTTGTCATGGGCAGGCCCAGTGAAGGTTTGTGGAGAAGCACCTGAGAGCAGGTGCCAGTTCCCCTCTTGGCCCCCAGGGAGTTGATACTCCATGCTGGACCACCGTTGGCTCTTAGCAGTTCATTAAAAACCTCAGCCAAGTTCTTACTCATTTGTGTGTTGCCCTGTGTCTCTTCCTCCTGCACCCTGTCACAGGTGAGCAAGTGCTCCCATCCATTTTCTCCTTGGAGGGGCCTCTTTGTCCTTAGATTCCATTGTTTTGATTGCATTGTCCTGTGACCACAGCACTCTGATATCAGAGTTCCAGAAAAGTTGTGCTATTTGTAGTTTGTGTGGCCTTTTCTTATTGTGAGAGTGTGATGCTCTTTCCAACTTTCACATCCTAGGGGGGGAGCCTAAATCTCCTTGATGTTATTTTGATCCTTACCAAAAAAAAAAGAGCACCCCACTAGATGTGCTGTGTGACGGGGAATATGATTTTGTTTTGAGGTATTCTCTTTGCTAGCATTGTATTTATTCTTGATAAGAGGGTTAATCCAGAGCATATTACCTAAGCCTTGCCAAAGGGAGGCTTTGCTTGTGACTTGAATCTTCAGTGTTCCAGGAGTGGCAAGGTCAGAGGTGAGCAACATACGGCCCAGACTCACTACCACTACACCGAAGTTGGCGCTTCCTCGATGCTGTTGTTACCTGTCCGTTTCTCCAGGTTTTTGTCAATTTTGTGAGCCTTTAGTATCGTTGCAATAAATTTCTTTTTCTTGAATATATAGTTAGTCACAGGAACTATGAACTGATAAAGGAGGCAGAACTTTTGCCTCAGGAAATTTATAGACTAGAAGGGGAAATGCAGTACATGGAAAACACCTGAAATGCCAAATGCAGAGTAAAATAGTAGAGCCAAGATTGAACAGGCCAGGGGAGGACAAACTTGCTTGTAAAGGGCCAGATAGCAGACATTCTAGGCTTGCACCATGAGGTCCCTGTGGCAACTACGAAAGCAGCCGTGGTCACGGGCGAGTGAGTGGCATGGCTGCGTTCCACCAAAACTGCATACAGGTGCAGGCTGCCGTGGCTTGTTCGCCCTAATAGTCTAATTTAATCATGTGTGTTTAGAGAGAGAATAGAGAAGGCCTGTCTATCCACCTGAGGTTCTTGGCCAAGGCCCAAGTTTCAAGTTTCAAGGTCCACATAATTGAGCATTGACTGAGTGTGACATGACTCTTCCTGCCCATTCTCCTCTTTCAGAAGCAAAACCAGCCCCAGAAGTATTTGAAAATGAAATCCTGACACTGCTAAGAGACTTTACCAAGAACAAAAACAAAGAGCAGAGACTGCGTGCCCCAGATCTTGAATACCTCTTTGAAAAGCCACGTTGAGCCGTCGCCCAGCCTGCCGTCGGGCCTCGGCCCAGGGTCCCTAACCGCTTGTGGTGGGTACTGCCCTGGTTCCTGCCTCTCCTTAGACCCTCAGCCCACCCAGACCATGGGTCCTTCTGCCTCAGGAAGCGGACCTGCCTCTCTCCCAGGACATGTAAATAAACATTCAGTGTAACTCATTCTAAAACATGGGTTCAGTTCCAAGTCTCAGAAGTTGTCTGTCAGTGTTGCCGGCCCTTAGGCCTGGCTGCCGCCTCCTGCTCCTGTCTCCAGAGACAGGCCTCTGCCACTGGAGGGCATTCCAGGGGAAGCGGCTAGGCCAGCTCAGTGCCGCAGCCAGAAGTGGGCTCAGCGCAGAGGCCACCCCCGCAAGCAGCCCGAAGCTGTGGTAGTGCCATCCCCACTTGCAACCCAGTACGGTTCTCTCCACCTGGGGAAGCTGATCCAAGACCCCTGAGCTGAGTCCCTTAGACACATGGCAGGCAGAAAGAGGGGAGCACAAAGGAGGGTTGTGGGCGCACTGCTTCTGAGACTCCATCCTCCTCATCAGAGTTTCTTTAAAATGTTTTACTTTGCCCGCTGAAAGTTAATTTAATGTTAGAGAATACTGGAAAAATGAAATTCATAATTCGCCAGCACTCACACAACTATTTTAATTTTGTCTCTTCTCATGTAATCCGTGGTCATGTTTATAGAGATTTCAAGGTCACAATCCTAGGCTTTATTTCCATATAGCACCATTGCAAACTTTTTTAGTATTTTTGCCATCTCACAATTATTTTAGTTGACACTACAGTATCACTTAAAAATAATATGAGAATGCACAACTATGTGATGATACTGTGAGCTATTGATTATATATTTTGGATAGACTGTATGGTATGTGAATATATCTCAATAAAATTGCATTAAAATATGAATATATCTCAATAAAATTGCATTAAAAATACGTGTATGTTAGAATGAATTCGTTGGAAGTCTTTCACTCTAGGACTGGAAGACTTCTGTGTGACTAGAGGTGGTCTCAGTGGAGGGGTTTTGCCTTGTCAGGACAGTCAGTCACCAAGGCTGGGAGCATCTGTCTACAGGTGTTGACAAGAAAAAGGCAGACCAGAGCTGGAAGCATATGGTTGGTGATTACAGGAGCTGCATGCAGCGAGGCAGTATCCATTTCCATGTTGCTGAGCCTCCTCCTGGGTCCTGGCTAAGGAGGGAAGGGAAGAGAACCAACCTTTACTTACGTTATCTCATTAAATCTTCAGGCACTCCTATAGAGAATGGGTGGTGTGCCTATTTTATTTTTTTTAATAATGATTCTTGGATTGTATTTATTTCTATTCATCTTTAACGAGGAGAATGCAAATCCAGTTCAGTGGGCCATGTCCAAAAAATAATGAGCCATTAGGTCAATTGCCTCTTTCGAGATACCAAGCAGTGATTTACAAAGCTCATTTTCCAATCAGCAGGGCCAGTGGAACCTTACATGAAGAACCCGGGGCCATCAGTGAGTTGCCGTGGACCAGCCTGGAGTCTGGCTGCTGCAGACCCTTGCAGTTCCCTTCGATTCTTTTTTTTTTTTGCAAATTTCATGGGTCACAGTTCCACAACTTCAGCCATTTTCCATTATTGTAAAATACAACATACCTATAGAAAGGTGTCATCTCTCAATGTACAGCTCAACAAGCAGCCATATAGGTAATTACAAAAATTGTTATGGATTACAGTTCCACAGTTTTAGTTCTTTCCTTATGCAATACAAGGTATATACAGAAAGGTAAAGACCTTCAAGGTATAATTCAACAAGTAGCTATAGAGCAAATCCCAAAGGATGCTATAGGCTACAGTTCCACCATGTCATTTACCTCCTTCCAGCCATTCCAACACCCTGGCATCCAAAAATACATACGAAGTTTCATTATCCATAGACCTTTGTTAAATCTTATCTTGTTTGTTGCTACTCCTTCCTCTCAGTTTCTTTCTCTACAGGGGTGTTTAGGCAGTGAGCACCCTAACTTGTTCATATTGAGAGAGGGTATTGACAGTATGGGGAAGGGGGCTGCATCTGACAGTTGATCCTAAAGAAGCTCTTGCCTCTGGGCCTTAGAACTTGTCCGGCATAGAAACACTCTAGTGGATTTAAGCCTCCGAAAGATAAAACTTAATGAGTGC
>PVKY010014607.1:0-10501 GCA_004027775.1 Bradypus variegatus | reverse complement strand
AGGGCTAGGGCTAGGGTTAGGGCTAGGGCTAGGGTAGGGGTAAGGGCTAGGGCTAGGGTTAGGGCTAGGGCTAGGGTAGGGGTAAGGGCTAGGGCTAGGGTTAGGGCTAGGGCTAGGGTAGGGGTTAGGGCTAGGGCTAGGGTTAGGTTTAGGGTTAGGGCTAGCGCCAGGCAGGCTGCAGGGCCAGGGGAGGAGCGCGCCCTCTCCCGCCACCGCGATGGCACTCACACGGCGCCGCGGTGGAAGAGGCCGAGGAAGGGCGCGCTGGCGCCCGGGGACTGCACGCACAGGAGCGGGAACCAGTCCGGGGCGCCTCGTGGTGCCGGCACGGAGCAGAGCTGGTCAGAGGCGGGTTCCACGTCGCCCCCGAAAACGCCGGTGAAACAGGACTGTCGGAAGAGCTCTGTCAGATCTGACGAGCATTCCTTAAAGAAAAGGTGGAAGAGCAGTAAGGGGACAAACGCCCCCACGGCGCCCACCCTTCAGGCCGCCCAGGCCAGCGTGACGGGTTTTTGACCACAGGTAACAGAAGCGAAAGAACACTAACCCCTCGAGGCTAGCAGGACACTAACGAGTAAGCGAGCATAAAAGCCTAGTCTAAAAGTGCTTTGTGCCATAAAAATTCAAACAGTTCTGGAATTTCTTTGTCAATTCCCTAACAAGCCTCCAAGCCAGCTCTCTGCTTTCCAGGGGACGGCAGCTTTCCAGGGGACGGCAGCTTTCCAGGGGACGGCAGTCAGTGCCCACACAAAACAATGGAGGAGAAAAGATCGCAGAGAATGAACCCCAAACGGGGAATAAAAAATAAAATAGTAAATCTCCCCCTCCAACTGTCATCACCATTCAAATCCATTTTGACTTTACTATTATTACCTGAACCAGAGCTCTGAAAATGTTTTATTTTGCTAATCAAATATAATTGCTTACATATCACTAATAAATGTGGACTCTAAGTTTTTTCTGTTTTGTAAAACCATGAATGCACTCATCCAAAAGGTAACTTAGATACCAGTTAATGTGCCTCTTTTGCATCTCTCATTCCTTTTAAATGTAAATGAGGATGAAAAATATGCATTAGACATTGGATTAGGCAATGGATTATTAAATATTGACACCAAAAGTACAGCAGCAAAAGAAAAAAATGGATACATTGGACATCAAATGTTAAAACTTCTGTATGTTAAAAGATACTATCAAGAAGGTGTGAAGACAACCTACAGAATGGGAGTTTTTTTGCAAATCATATATCTGATAAGGGACTTGTATCCAGAATATATAAAGAACTTCTACAACTCAATAACAGACAACCCAATTTTAAAATGAGCAAGGAATCTGAATAGACATTTCTCCAAAGAAGATACATAAATGGCCAATAAGCACATGGAATGATGCTCAATGTCATTAGTCACCAGGAAAATGCAAACCGAAACCACCATAAGTTAACACTTCGTATCCACTAGGAGATATAGTCAAAAA
Organism: Bradypus variegatus; assembly: GCA_004027775.1. NCBI lineage: Eukaryota > Metazoa > Chordata > Mammalia > Pilosa > Bradypodidae > Bradypus > Bradypus variegatus. Next base: position 9,025 of record PVKY010014607.1, on the reverse strand, counting down.
GACAGCCAATAGCAAAGTGCTGGTGAGGCTATGGAGAAACTGGGACCCTCATACTGCTGGTGGGGATGTAAAACTAATGCAGCCACTTTGAAACACAGTCTGGCAGTTCTTCAAAAAGTTAAACACCAAGTTACCATATGAGCCAGCAACTCCATCCCTTGGCATATACCCAAGAGAAATGAAAACATATGTCCACTCAAAAACTTGTACAGGAATATTCAAAGCAGCATTTTTTCATAAATGCTGGAAACAAACTAAATGTGGAAACAACCCAAATGTCCACAAACTGATGAATGGATAAACAAAATGTGATAGATCCTTACAATGAAATAGTATTCAGCCATAAAAAGGAATGAAGGGTGGGTTTTCTGCTAATAAATCTGTTGAATTAAAAAAAAAAGGAATGAAATACTGACACATGTTACAATATGGCTAAAGCTAAAAAATATTAGTGAAATAAGCCAGTCAAAAAAGCCACATATTGTATAATATCGTTTATATGAAAAATCCAGAACAGACAAGTCTATAGAGACTGAAGGTAAATGAGTGGTTGCCAGGGCTGTGGGTGGGAATGGGAGTATTTGCAAATGGGCACAAGGTTTCTTTTTGGGTGATGGAAATGTTCTAAAATCAGATTATGGTGATGATTGTACAACTCTGTAAATTTACTAAAAATCCTTGAAAATAATATATTTTCTATCCTTTTTATATTCTCTTAAGGCTTCTAAATAAGATATATTTATTTATTTACTTATTTGCAAATCATATATCTGAAAAGGGACTTGTATCCGGAATATATAAAGAACTCCTACAACTCAATAATAAAGAGCCAATCCAATTTAAAAATGAACAAAGAATCTGAATAGACATTTCTTCAAAGAAGATATATATAAATGGCCAATAAGCACATGAAATGATGCTCAATGCAATCATGAATTCATCAAAAGAGATATACTTTTCGAGTGATGATGCTAGATAAGGAAAACTCAATTTGAAAACAATTTGCAACATGATATATAATCTCAGTTTTGGAAGTCCAACCGTTGGAAAGCTGGTGATGGGGAAATGGTGTTCTTCACATGCCATCAGCCCATCAGCCCATCAGCGTAACTTCTGTGCCCAATAATCAGCAGGCCCGTACCTGGTCACAGCAGCAGCGGACATCACAGGCCCCGGCTGTTAAATTACAGGGACAGCGACCAAGGGGCTGATACACCTGGTTAGGGATAGCAGTCACGTTCTCTGAAACGCACAAACAGCAGCAAAGTTCAGCCTCAGAAAACTCTGACAAAGCACAGACACATTTTTGACATTCAAATGAAAGCTGAATTATTTGTTTTGTAAATCATCACCACTAAAATGTTCCACATAAAGGAATCCTTAAAATGAGCTGGGCATAAAATATACTGGAGGCCTGTGTCCACGACACCAACAAAAACCCAAATACAAGAAGCCAAAGAAGCCACAGTTCATCTTGAAGAGAATCAATTGACTAAAAGTTACAAGTTAGGATAAATTAAATGCACTGATTTTATTTTTCAATACACTGAACAAATCCTTTTCACAACATAGTCCAATATTAAGCATTTATTCATTCACATTAATTACCTCTTCTGGCTGATAAAACTGAAGCCATGGTACACTTCAGACAACTTATTTGGAATTTGTCCAAACATAAAGTCATATTTAATTATGCTATGTGCTCACTCTCAAGTGCCTAATGCATTGTAAATCCAAATCTTCACATGGTGATTGTTTCAAACGTAGGAGAAATTAACTAAGTCTAAGGGAGAATGCTGAGCAAATTTTAGCTTGCAATAAATCAACTCCACAGCCAATTATAAGTACCTTTCAACTGCAAAATTGGAGCAATCCCTTTTCAGATCTAGACTTTGCCAATACATTCCCCACATTCAGTCTCAGAGAACTTTCTAAAAAGCACAATGGAAACCCCATCATGCCTGTGCTAAGACCCCTCCACTGGTTTCCCCCATTCCCTTCCATGGCCCCAGGGCCCTGTGGGAAATGGCCCCGGTCTGTCAGTCCTGTGCACTCTGTCTTGCTCATTTCACTCTGGCACCACCAGCCCTGTCACATCCTCAGCGAAGCAAATGCCTCACCTCACAACCCTGCACATGCCATTCCCTCTCTGTGCCAGTTTGGATATATTATGTCTCCCCAAAAGCCATATTCTTTAATGCAATTTTGTCGGGGCAGATTTATTAATCTTTTTTATTAGGGTGTGACCTCTTGACTGAATGTTTCCATGGAGATTTGACCCCGCCCATTCAGGGTAGGTCTTGATTAGTTTACTGGAGTCCTATAAAAGAGTTGACAAACAAGGAGCTCAGAGCAGCTGAGCAGGACATTTTGGAGAGAAGCTAAGAGCTGACACTGATGTTGATGTGTTGAGATGCTAGCCCAAAGAATGCTCCGGAGAAGCTAAGGGAGGACAAATTCCCCAAGAGCAGCTGAGAGACGCTTTTGGAAAGGTGCTTGGAAGCTGACAGAGATGCTCAGAGATGCTTGGAGTTGCCGACAGAAGAACATTTGAAGATGCTAAGCTAAGGACGCACAGGAGCTGAGAGAGGAGCAGAAACACAATCCAGGACCAGCAGACACCAGCCATGTGCCTTCTAAGCTGACAGAGGTGTTACAAATGCCATTGGCCTTTCTTCAGTGAAAGAATCTCTTGCTGATGCCTTAATCTGGACACTTTTATGGCTGTAGAACTGTAAGATTTTAACACATACTAAACCCTCTTTATAAAAGCCAATCCATGTCTGGTATTTTGCACAATGGCAGCATTAGCAAACCGCAACACTCCCCCTAGAAACCACACCCCCAGCCCCCTCTCCCCTCCGCTGAAAGCTCACCTCCCTGGAAAGGCCTTACCCAACCTCCCGTCTAGAGAAGTTTCTCCCTTCACTACCTTCCACTCCCATTATTTCCTTTATTGTCACTGTTTCCTTTTCCCAGCCTCCTTGCACTTGTTTGCTTACTTATTTTGTAAGCTGTGAGATCTATAAGCTGTGAGTGTTCCAGTTTGCTAATGCTGCCATTTTGCAAAATACCAGAAATGGATTGGCTTTTATAAAAGGGGTTTATTTGGTTACAAAGTTATAGTCTTAAGGCCATACAAGTGTCCAAGCTAAGGCGTTAACAACAGGGCACTTTCACAGAATGACCAATAGCATCTGGAACACCTCTGCTGTCTGGGAAGCACGTGGCTGGTTTCTTTCTTTGCTCGCAGGTTGTGTTTCAAAATGGCTTTCTCCCAGGAACATTTCTCTCTAGGCATCTGGGGGTATTCTCTTAGTTTCTCCCAGGCAAACTCTGGAGTAGCAAAAGTCTACTTTCAATGGCTGTCTTCAAAAGTTTCTCTTGGCTGCAGCTCCAAAATGTCACTCTTGGTTGCTCTCCAAAATGTCACTCTTAGCTGCTCTGAGTTCCTTCTCTTTGTCAGCTCTTTTATATGGCTCCAATGATTCAATTAAGACCCACCCTGAATGGGTGGGGTAACACCTCCATGGAAATTATCCAATCAAAGTTCTTGCCCACAGTTGATTGAGTCAATCTCCATGGAAACACTCAATCAATAGGTTCCAACCTAATCAACACTAATACCTCTGCCCCACAAGATTGCATCAAAGAACATGGCATCTCGGGGAAATAACACCTTCAAACCGGCACAGATAGGGACCTTTTTGGTTGTGCTTATGTTAAAACACCAGCCCTAGCAAAGTGCTCAATAAGTATTAGTTGATTGGGCTACATGGATTTTTAAATTGGTAACAATGGTGAATTCAAGCAGTGGTTCTAAACTTGCCCCCGCCCCAACCCGATCCACACTTACCCACAGTAACAGGCTCGCTAGGCAACAACAGGGGGTAAGGGTGCAGAAGGCAGTTGACAAGGTGGGGGAGTGCAGAGAAGGAATCTATGTCAGAATCTTGCTTCGGTTACCTATTACTCTGTGACAAGGGACAAGTTACATAACTTCTCCGAGCTTTGATTTCCTTGCATATAAATTGGGAATAATAGTTTTCACACCATGCTCATATGATTATGATGAAATTAAAAACAGAAAGACTGCTTAGCCCAAGCCTAGTACATAAAGAGCATTTGATAATGTTAACCATTGTTATTAAAGACCATTTCTAGATGATCCTGATATAGTCCCATATCCCTCCCACCATTCCCTCACTTCCTCATTGGTTTATGGGCTGTTTGGGTTGAATTGAGTACCCCCAAAAGATATGTTGAAATCCTAACCCCCAGCATCTCAGAATGTGACCTTACTTGGAAACAGGGTCACTGCAGATGTAACTACTTAAGATGAGGTCACACTGGAGCAGGGTGGGCCCTGACCCAATATGTCTCTTTACAAGAAGAGAAGAAGAACACAGAGATAGAGCCCCAAAGAGAAAACAAGACCTGTGACAATGGGGCAGAGATTGAAGTGATGCGTCTACAAGCCAAGAACAACCAGGACTCCCAATAAACACCAGGAGCCGGAAGAGGCAGGGAAGGATTCTGCCCCACAGGCTTCAGAGGGAGTGTGGCCCTGCTGACACCTGATTTTGGACTTTAGCCTCCAGAACTGAGACAATAAATTTCTGTTGTCTTAAGCCACCAAGTTTGTGATAATTTGTTACAGCAGCTACAGGAAACTAATCCAGAGGCTTGTGCTCAATGATATGACTGAAAAATAAGCATGACACAGGGAGCCCAAGGTCAAGATGGTGAAACGAGATGCTTCGGAGCTCCATCCCCCTGCAGAAGCTTTGAACAACCAGCAAGAACTAGCAGAAATAGCTTTCCCCCTGCTCCAGAAGTAGTTAAAGGGCTGCAGTGACAAGGCAAGTGCTGAGTCAAGAAAAAGACTACTGAAAAGTGGTAGGACCTCCTGGAGCCCTGGCTGGCCCTTTCCCCACCCCATACAGGTTCTGTGTGGAGCCGCCCAAACTCCCAGTCAGGACCCCCAGTCCTGATTCCAGAGGGAGCAGAGTGACCGTCATGCACATACTGGGAGCATGTGTGTCTGACCCAATCTGTCTGGTGGTGGCCAAAGGGACTTGCTATTTCAGAACTTTCCCTGAATGTTGAAGGCAGCTCACAAAGCTCACCTACAGAATGCTGCGGGAGAGCAGGCAAGTTGTGCTGCCTGAGGCAAGGGGTTGCTGGCTGTGGGACCTACAGTGCAATGCCCAAGACCATGAGGAAACTATTTCCTAGGGTAAAGACGATCCACGTAAATGGGGTGGGGGTGGGGGGATACCTAGGGCCACAGGCATGCCCAGAACAGAAGGTATGTGCAGAAAAGATCAGGGAGGCCCTACACTTTGGCCTAGAACTATTCTCTAAACTCATTGTATGGAAGGAGAGCACTACCACAACTCAATCTGCAAAGACTATACAAGGTGCTTTCTTCCTTTTCTTCTTCTATTTTTTTTTCCTTTGGTTACCTCCTGGCATTCAAGGACAGCTGTCATTCTGGTAGCTGAATATGAACTTAAGGAACAGAGGCATCAGAGTCCAAATTCCATCAATGACATATTAAAATATCAAAACGACCAGACTTCAACAAAAGAACATAAAAACGTATTTAAAAAAACAGGAATTGATGGCCCAGGCAAAGGAGAAAATTAAAACATTAGAAACCATCAATGAGGAAGATCAGACCTGAACACATTCCAGACAAAGATTTTTTTAAATGGTTCTAAATATTCTCAAAGAGCTAAAGGAAAACAGTAGCAACGAACTAAAGGAAATAAGGAAAATGATAGGTAAACATGCAGAGAATATCAATAGAGAAATGAAAAGTATGAAAAAGAACCAAACAGAGCTGAAGACTACTGTTACAGAAATTTAAAATTCCCCAGAGGGGCTCAACAGCAGACTGGAGCTGGCAAAAAAAAAAAAAAAAAAAAAAATCAGTGGACTTGGAGATAAGATGATTGAAATCATCCTGTCTGAGGAGAAGGAAGAAAGAAGGAAGAAAAGTGAAAAGTGCCTGAGGAACCTGTGAGACACCATCAAACATACCAACATACACATCGTGGGAATCTCAGGAGAAGAAAGAGAGAAAGAGGCAGAGAGAATATTCAAAGAAATAAATAGTAGCTGAAAACTTCCCAAATTTAACAAAAGACATGAATATACACATCTAAGATGCTCAACGAACTCCAAACAGGATAAACTCAAATAGACTCACGCCACACCATGGTATAATCAAACTATCAGACGCCAAAGATAGAGAACTCCAAAAGCCACAAGAGAGAAGCAATATGTCACAAAGAAGGGAGCCTCAAAAACATTAAGTGCCAATTTCTCATCAGAAACCATAAAGGCAAGAAGGCAATGGGAAGACACATTCAAAGTGCTGAAAGCAAAAAATTGCCAACAAACAATTCTGTATCTGGCAAAACTGTCTTTCAGAAATGAGGGAAACAGTGATTGTATACTTCAGATGGTTTGTATGGTGTGTGAATATATCACAGTAAAACTGCATTAAAAAACAAGTCCCCACCACCATCACCACACACACACAAAGAGGGAGAGATTAAGACATTCCCAGATAACCAAAAGCTGATGGAATCTGTGCTGGTTTTAATCTGTTATGTACCACTGAAAAGACCATGTTCTTTTAATCCCTTCTTGTGAGGGCAGACCTATCATGGGTGGGACATTTTGGTTCAATTGAGATGTGACCCAGCCCATTCAGGGTGGGTCTCAATCCCTTTACTGGAGTCCTTTAAGAGGATAAGAAAGAGAAACGCCCAGAAATATTTGGAAACAGCCACTGAAACCAGAACCAGGAGGGAAGGACCAGCAGACATCGCCATGTGCCCTTTCCTTAGAGAACGTTTCTTCCTCTTGATGCCTTAATTTGGACTTTTCATGGCCTGAGAACTGTAAATTTGTAACCTAATAAATCCCCAATGAGAAAGCCAACCCATTCCTCATATATTGCATTCCAGCAGCTTTAGCAAACCAAAACAGTTTGTCACCAATAGACCGGCTCTGTAAGAGATGCTAAAAAGAGTTCTGCAGTTTGAAAGGAAAGAACAAATAGACAATAGACTGAAGATGCATGAAGAAATAAAGATCTCTGGTAAGGGTAAATTTAGGGGTAAATATAAATGCCAGTATTATTGCATTTTTGGTTTGTAACTCCCTTTTTACTTCCTACATGGCTTAAAAGGCAAATGCATAAAATGTGAGGAGAAAGTAGTGGTTCAGAACTCCCAACATATAAACATGTAATTAGGGACAAGAACTACATAAAGTAGGGTGCTGGAGGGATATAGGAACATAGTTTATATATACTGTTGATGTTTATTTGGCATCAAAGCAAATGGGATTGTTACAGATTCAGGATTTGAAATTTAAGACCCATGTTAACTCTAAAGAAAATATCAGAGAATATGCAAGGTAACAGAGACAGAAATTAGAGTATAAGTTGACAGGGGTGGGAGACGATAAACAGGGAGTTAGTATATAATGGGTGCAGGATTTCTTTTTGGAAAAATGGGAAAGTTTCTGTAATGGAAGGTGGTGAGGGTATTGCTACAATGTAAACATGAGTAATCCCGCTGAATGGTACTCTTGGGAATGGTTGAGATGGGGAAACTTATGTTATATATATGTTTCTTCAATTAAAAAAAAAAAACGAACTACTAAGAGACAACGACAATTAAGTGTAATAAGTGCAATTAAGTGATCCTGGCTAGGATCTAATAAGGGGGGAGAAAAGGCGTGAAAGGATATTTTGGGGTCATTGAAAAAATTGGCATAGAGACTGTTAAATTTCTTGAATTTGATAACTTCACTTAAGGTGGATACATAAGTAAATATCCTTATTCTCAGGAAATGTATATTTCAGTATTAATTAAGTAGTCAAGGAGCGTGATATCTAAAGCCTATATTCAAGTGTTCTGAAAATGGACTGATAGAAAGATAGGCAGATAGATGGATAGAAAGAATGATATGCCAAATGTGTCAAAAGGTTAAAAATGGTGGATCTGGGTATCACGGGGAGGGGTTGTGTAGGGTTCCCTGTAAGGGGTTAGTATTATTTTTCTAACTACCCTGTCAGTTTGAAAATATTTCAAAATAAAAAGTTTTTTAAAAACAAAGCACAGCACATATTTAGTCTTATTCCCTTTTTCTTTTGACAGTAATCCTTTTTTAAAAATTCCCATTTTCAGGATCTAATATTAGAGGAGGTACACCTGAAAAGGTGGTAATTAGATAAATGCCGGTTCACTCACTGGCTATGAACAGAGTACCCAGAGACAGGAGAGCTTGAAGGGGGATGCCCTGCTCGACACTAGGTCCCTAAGTGTTGGTTAATTAGATAAACTTCTTTCCTTTTTGATAAAAAATTCTGGGAACTTTGGGGACCTGACATTTTAGGTGCCCAAACTGTGTACTTTCAAAAGGGAATAATGTAGAGAGTCTTTTCCAAAGGGCCACAGACGTGGGGACATCAGCCCAGGAGTACGCAGAACCCAGTGTGAGAAACAATTAACTCGGAAACTCAAATCTCATTTTATGAAAATGTCTTTCAATTGTGAGTCCAGGGAAAATCCCAAATTTCTTAAGAATTTCCTGTGTTTCAAGAGTATGTCTGGACCAGCACTGTCCAATAGGAATATAAAGAGAGCCACGTGTCGTTTTAAATCATCTAGTATCCACATTAAGGAAAGTAAAAAGAAACAGGTGAAGTTGATTTAACCCAATATAGACAAAATATTATTATTTCAGCAGGTAATTGATGTAACAGTTATTAATGAGTAGTTTGCATTATTTGTTTTAAACTATGCCCTCAAAAAATAGCATTTACGCTTAGGGCACATCTCAATTCAGACTCACCCATTTCAAGTGCTCAGTGGCCACCTGTGACACTATGAGATGTGAGGAGCTGCACTATGCACTGATCCGATGAGACATGGCAGCGTCCCTAGGGGACCTTCACTCTACTGGGGAGGAGAGGTCACCAAGGCCACGTGAACATATC
>PVKY010014606.1:0-10502 GCA_004027775.1 Bradypus variegatus | reverse complement strand
AAGGGTTGTCTATATTGCGTGTAAGAGTGCCCACCAGAGTGACCTCTCGGCTCCTTTAAGAATCTCTCTGCCACTGAAGCTTATTTCATTTCCTTTCACTTCCCCATTTTGGTCAAGAAGATGTTCTCCATCCCACGATGCTGGGTCTACATTCCTCCCTGGGAGTCATATTCCATGTTGCCAGGGAGATTCACTCCCCTGGGTGTCTGATCCCATGTAGTGGGGAGGGCAGTGATTTCACCTTTCAAGTTGGCTTAGGTAGAGAGAGAGGGCCACATATGAGCAACAAGGAGGCACTCAGGAGGAGGCTCTTAGGCACCATTATAGCAAGGCCTAGTCTCTCCCTCATTTTTCTTGGTTGGCAGATTTTCTCTTTCAGTATCTTAAATACATCACACCACTTCCTTCTTGCCTCCATGGTTTCTGCTGAGAAATCACAAATAGTCTTATCCAACTTCCTTTGTATGTGGTGGATCGCTTTTCTCTTGCTGCTTTCAGGATTCTCTCTTTGTCTTTGACATTTGATAATCTGATTACTAAGTGTCTTAGTGTAGGTCTATTCAAATCTATTCTGTTTGGTGTATGCTGTACTTCTTGAATCTGTAATTTTATGTCTTTCATAAGAGATGGGAAATTTTCATTGATTATTTCCTCTATTATTGTTTCTGCCCCTTTTCTCTTCTCTTCTCCTTCTGGGACACCCATGTCATGTGTATTCATGCATTTCATGTTGCCATTCAATTCCCTGAGACGTTGCTCACATTTTTCCGTTCTTTTTCCTATCTGTTCTTTTGTGTGTAGGATTTCAGGTTTCTTGTTCTCCAGTTCCTGAATGTTTTCTTCTTCCTCTTGAGATCTGCTTTTGTATGTCTCCATTGTGTTTTTCCTCTCTTGTCTTGTGCCCTTCATTTCCATAGATTCTGCCAGTTGTTTTTCAAATTTTCGACTTCTACATTATGTTCACCCAGTGTTTCCTTTATATCCTTCCTCTCTTCTGCCATATCTTCCCTAAATTCGTTGACTTGGTTTTTGAATTGATTTAGCATATTGATTTGAAAATCTTTAATTGATTGTTTCATTAAAGTCAAACAATATCTCTATTGTATCTAAATTGAGGTGTAAGTGTTTTCCTTTGATTGGGCCATTTCTTCATTTTTCCTAGTATGATTTGTAGTTTTCTGTTGTCTATGCATCTGGTTTGCTTGATTACCCTAGTCACATTTTCCCAGACCAGGTCTATATTCAGTATCAGGTTTCCCTGAGAGTATGTCTTGGAAAATTGATAGACTTTTCCTGTGAGACCTCTAGCTGCTGCACTTTTCCTGACCTGCACAGTAGGCAGCACCTGTCAGCCTGTCACTCCCCACTGGTGTAAAGAGGCAAGGTCCCCTTAGTTCTCAGCTTAAGTTGATTCTGTTTTGACATTTTCTCCCAGGCCCTGAAGTCTGAGTTCTGAAGGGAGGGTAGGCACTAGATGGGACCCACCTCCTTCCTCTTCGGGAAGATGTACCCCCTAGGGAGTTACCTTCTGCATTTGAATAGCTCTTTTGTCTCTTTTACTCTGTTAACTGCACCCCGGTCTGGGTCAGAGTGCTGTGAACCAAAATGGCTGGGGCTTTCTCCACTGAGCCACTCAGATTGAGAGAGACAAAAAGGGAAAGAAAACCCCTTTTCAGAGCCAGCCCATGGCTCCCCAGTTTTGCTTGTCGACCAGAGATAGCACCTGGTCTCTGGGCTCCCTTTCCTGGGACACAGGAGTTTTCTGACTCTCTAAGTTCGGCTGTTTCTAAAAGCCTCTGTATCTTTTTTTTTAATTTAGTTTTTTTTCATCAGCCCCACCTCCTCTCCACTGGGAGTGTCCTCAGTGTACTTTGCTGCTTGTTAGGGGTTTGTCTATGTTGGTAGCTTGTATTCGGCAGTCCACATTTGTTAATTAAACCCCAGTTGGAGCTGGGCTGAGATATATTCACTTGCTCCTGGAATGCTGCTTTCTCCAATACTGAGGTCTTACAGCTCAGCCTGCCATGGGGGGAGGGGGCTCCCAGCATCATTCTGCAGCTTTGACTTACAGCTTTTATGTTGCGATCTCAGCCATTCCACACATTCCAAGTGGGTGCACAATGTGTGGACAGTCACGGTTGTCCCCCAGCAGTTGTTCCAGATTATTTATCAATTGTTCCTTGTTGTTTATTAGTTGTTCCACGGGTCTAACTAAATTCCACACCTCTCTATGCTGACATCTTGCCCCTCCTTAAGGATGCTTTTGTCTCTATAGATTTGCCTATTCCGGATATTTCATAGAAATGGAATCATACAATATATGCCTCGCTTTCTTGATGTAGCATGTTTTAAAAATTCATACAAGTTGTATGTAGCAATGCTTTTTATTGCCAAATAAGGTTCTGTTCTGTGGATATACCACTACTTATCATGTGACAGACATTTTTTTTCCCCATTTTTAGGCTATTTTGCTGCTATAAACATTAGCAAAAAGTTTTTGTGTGGACAATTTTCTCCCATTCTCTTGGGCATCTACCTAGGAGCATGCTTTAATTTCCTAGACTACGCAAAGCAACAATATGAAATGGGTCAGCATAAACAATGAGAAGTTATACTCTCCAAATGAAGGCATCATCGAGGCATTGCTTTCTTCCCAAAGACAAGCAGCCAGTGATCCTTGGCTCCTCCACCACATGGCAAGAAACATGGCAGCATCTGCTGCTCTCTCCCTTCTCTTCCAGGTTCTGTTGATTTCAGCTTCTTGCTCCCTTGGTTTTCTGTCTCTCTCAGTATCCTTTTATAAAAGATTCCAGTAATAGGATGAAGTCCCATCATGAACGAGGTGTATCTCACCTTAACTGAAATAACCTCATTTATTGTCCTACTTACAATGGGTTCACACCCATAGAAATGGATTAGGTTTAAGAACATGTTTTTCTAGGGTACACGGAGCATCAAACCACCACAGGGCAAAATTGCTGGACCGTATGATAACTATATGTGTATTGTTTTAAGTCACTTCTGGACTGTTTTGTAAAGTGGCTACACCATTCTATTTTATTGTGGCAAAGCCACATTAAAGTACGTAATTCAGTGGCATCAGGTGCTTTCACAATGGTATATACCAGCACCATTGTCTGGTTTAGGACGTTTTCATCACCCCAAATGGAAACCCTCCACCCTTTAGGCTGCCACTCCCCATTCACCCTCCACCCAACCCCTGGCAACAATCACTCTCCTTTCTGTTACTTTGGATTTGCCTTTCCTGGATATTTAATATGAATGGAATCCTACAATCTGTGGTCTTAGTGTCTGACTGCTTTTGCTCAGCACAGTGTTTTCATGGTTCATCCATGTTGTAGCATATGTAGAAATGTCATCCTTTTTTTACGGCCAAAGAATATTTCATTGTATGGATAGACCACACTTTGTTTTCCATTTATTTGGACAATAGACATTTGGTTGGTTTCCAACTTTTGGCCACTGCTAACACACAGTTGACTCTTTTTTCCTTATTTAGTATAAAAAGTCGTTCATCCAACAAATATCTCTTGAGAGCCTTCCATGTACTTGGGAATGTGCTAATGGGCACAGCTCTGCACACCTGAAGCTTGCAGGTCTATGGGGAGGCAGACATGGATCAGCCACAGTTCGTGCTGCACTCTTTGAAAGAAAGTAAAGGGCCAAAGAGAGCTGAAAACAGGGGCTTTGCAGGATGAGTGAGAGTGATCTTGGGGGATGAGTGCACCAAACAGAGAAGATCCCAGGTACAGCACAGAGCAGAGCACCATAGGGTCTTTAATGCAGGAGGTCTGGCATGTGCTTTCCCCTCTCTCTCCCTGCCATGTTTGAGGGTCTCCTTAACCTCGTAACTACAAGTACGTGGAAGTCCTATGTTATGGGTCTTCTGAGTGATCTGTCTGTCATCGCTATCGAGTGGCCTGTGCTCCTTCCCACCGCTCCTGGGCTCCTGGGCCTCCACCTGCATAGCTGTGGGCCTTCCTGGGGAGTCATAGGCACAGCCTCTACAGTGGACCAAGTTCCCAGCTGAGATGTGGGGCCGGGTGGCCATACTTCCCTTCACTGCCTCTTCCTTCCATGGACAATTAGACTTGACCAAGGGACACATGACACTGAGCCTTAACTTTAGGCCTTGAACCTCACGAAGGGTACCCCAATCCTGCAGCAATGTGTGGGGTGGGCCAGCCCTGCAGGGTGGCCCCCATCATGTGACTGGTAGACATGCCAGGTTCTTCGTCCTTTGGTCCAGGTAGAATCACACACACACACATACACATACACACACACACACACACACATACATTCACACACTTAGAAAGAGAGTACCGTGAACTTGGTAAAGAAAAAGAGAGATGTGTTCTATGTCCCTCTTAGTTTGTAGGGCATCTCTCTGGGCATATTAGGTAAAGTGGCATTTCCCCTTTCCTTCTTCTCCTACCTCTGATTTATGTTCCTTTGGACCTGTGGGAATAAGCACAGTCCCCAGCAGAGCCCTGGGTTCCTTTCTGGCCTCATGTTTAGCTACACAAAGACCAGGGCAGGGCTTTGCTGGCAGGGCCCAGGCCACAGACCTCATCCGAGTGGGGGGTCCTCATCCAAGAGGGGGTTTCTCATCTGAGTGTGGGTCTGGCAGGAAGAGTCTGGGTGTGAAGCCCCTCTTGTTCTCCTGCCTCCTTGGGCTGGCTCAGCCATGCTCCCTCCCAGGCCCCGCCATCAGAGCCCCTCCTCCCCTCCTGGCCCCTGAGGGGTGTCACTGCCCCGTGCTTCCCCTGCAGCTGGGCCGGGGTCTTGTTGCTGTCTAGCTGCTCCCAACCTCCTCTCTCTGACCCTTGTAAGTAGAAGGCCCCGCTGGTGCTGCTCTCCTGGGAAGAGCCCCTGGGAAGCCGCCCGGGCCTGGGCTGAGCAGTGTCTTCCCACAACCTTGAATGATGTGTTTGCATGTTGGCTGCAATCCTGGGGTGAGTCCTGTGCTGGGGTGGAACTGAACCCCAGTTCCTCAGGCTTCCTGTCTTTCCCTGGCCTCTGCATGCCTCCTGCACCACTGGGCTGGGGCTGGGCCTCGCGTGACAGTTCAGCTGTGCGTGACTAGCTCTGGGCAAGTCTGTTCAGAACTTCCAGGATCCTCCTCTCACTCGCACAGCCTGGTTCCCACATCCGTCATCTTCTCCGACCTCCCCCACAGTGCAATGAGTGGGCATGACCCTCCCTCCTGGGTCTCAGTTGAGAAACCAGGTGCTCAGGAGGTGGGTGTACCCCACCCCAAGTGATGAAGGGCGGGGCTGGAGGCGGAGCCTAGTTCAGGGCTCTGACCACATGTTGGCTGGACTTAAAATTCTCACATCTTAATTTTCTAAATGCAGTGTACAAATTGCATATGAATACTATCATGGACCAGCTTTGTCTAAAAAAAAAAAAAAACCAAACACATGGCCCTTTAAACGTTCCTATTTCATGCATGAATCATCAGAACTTAAAATAGGGATGAAGAAAGAAAGTCTACTATGGGAGTAAAACATATAGGCAAGCCAAACCTTGCTTCATACATTCAGCAGACATTTATAAAGAGCCTGCTGTGTGGTTCTGTTCTGTCCTGCCGGTGCTGCTGTTCTAGTTGGGGAAGTCACACAGTAGTTAGCAATAGGTTAGATGTTGGTGAATGTGATGAAGGAAAACAAGGGGGTTCAGAGTGGTGGGCTGGGTGAGGTGATCCCGGGTGGATCAGGAAAAGTCTCCTTGGGATGACACTGACCAGAACCTGGATTGAAGACAGGAAACAGGACATCTGGGGACAAGGGGACATTTTGTCCTTTATCATCATCTGTTACAGGGCTCACAACACTACAGCCCTTGGGCCAAATCCAGCTGTCTGCTTTTTTTGTAAATGAAGTTTCATTGGGATACAGCCAAGCCCATTTGGTGGGTACCATGTCTGGTTGCTTCCCTGCTACAGCAGCAGACCTGGTTCATTGTCACAGAGCCCTAAGGCCTGCAAAGCCTAAAATATTTACTACCTGAGTGTTTACAGAAAACATTTGCCGACCCCAGATTGGCAGAGTGATTTTCAAAGACTGGTTTAGAAACCCAAGTGTCCGGGAAGTTATGGGTGTGGGTGGCACTGCCCCAGAGACCCCGCCATCTCCCCAGCAAGGTGCCGGGTTTGGGAGGAGGGGGTGTGTACCTGCTTTGCCCGGCTCTCCCAGCCTCCACGACCCGACCGAGGGTTCGCACCAGCTATGACCTTATAGTGCCTGTGATTATACAAGATCACCCAAGGAGAAAGCCCTTGTGAAAACAGACATTCATATAGCCCTTCCTTCTGGATGCTATGGAAGAGGAGCTCCACGTTCTGGCTTGGCCATAAAACACTTCATAGATGTAGGAGCTGGTGTCATAGATGCAGACAATAGAGGAAATGTTGGTGTTGTGCTATTTAATTTTGACAAAGAAAAGTTTGAAGTGAAAAAAGGTGAACAAATTACACAATTGATTTGTGAATGCATTTTTTAAATCCAGAAATAGAGGAAGTGCAAGTTTTGGATGTCACCGGGTTCAGGAGTTTGGTTTGGTTACACTGGAAAAAATTAAAAGTTATGCCACGAATAGAAAACGTACTTTTTCCCTTAAGAAACAACTTGACATAAAATGTTTTGGTGTTCGTGCTTCTGTAAACTTAAAGCCTTAACCTCTAAAAAATTTAGTTTTCTTAAGATCATGGAAACTTCTGGTGGGATCACGTGGAAACTTTCTTTTGTGTTTTTCTACTAATTGATGTATGTAAATCTGCTTTGTAGTGCCCTAAAACAGGCAGTTTCTTTTTATGCTTCAAAGGATGAGGAAATTCAGACAGAGAACAGTTAACTCATTCAGCTTGGAAGGGGCAGCCGGACCCCAGGACTCGTGTGCTTAATTGCCATGAACACAGAAATTGAGGACCTAGAGGGTATGTCCATAAGGATTCAATGGCACTGCCACTAACAGAAAACCCCGCAAGACCAGTGGCTGAAGAACAGATGTGAGGGGTGGGAGGTTGTAACCGACGCCTCCTGTGCCAGCTCAGCATCCCTCAGCCCCCCTTTTCATCCAGCCCTCTCTGAGCTGACCAGAATTTAGGGTGGGTGGCCCTCTCGTGTAGTTTTGAATCTTGACTCTGTCATCTGCTAAGCTGACTGTACCTTGCCACTCTGAGAATGGGCGGTGAAAAAGTTGCTAAGCACGAGCAGCTGCTCATCCCAGGATGTCATCGATAATGCAGAATGGCAGTGCTAGGGACCCAGCACCACAGCGGATCTCCGGGGGTCTCTCCCAGCCATCCATTAACTCTTACTCTGTTTCTTTGGAGAGGCAGAGGCAGTTTGCTGGGGACTCAGAGAAAAGTAACCCCAGAAACTCAGGTGAGAGCTGTTAAGGAGCTTTGGTAGCCCAAGTTAGCTGCTGTGCTGAGAAATGGTTAAATATTAATCTAGGTCCCTTTATTGGAAAGGGCAAAATTCAGAACAAATAAGTGTTTGGAAGGGTATGTGAACAGTCCAAGTTAGTTTAGGAACAAGAGCCAGGATCCCTGTGGTTTAGGGAGTGAAAACTACTGACCAAGAGCACTATCGCTTATACTCACTCAAGCATGGCCTCCCCTCTTCAGGCCCTGCAGAGAGTCTCTGCAGGGGTTTTCTTCCTAGCACTTTGGGGTGTGGTGGGAGCAGAGAAGATACTGGTTGTCCCTCTGGATGGAAGCCACTGGCTCAGTGTGAAGGAGGTGAGTGAGCATCTGGGTGAGAAGGGGCACGAGGTGGTAGTGCTAGTACCGGAAGTTAATTTACTGCTGAAAGAATCCAAATATTATGCAAGAAAAATTTTTCCAGTGCCGTACACCCAGGAAGAGATGAAGAACCGTTATGACACCTTTGGAAACAATCATTTTGCCCCCAAGTCTTTCCCCGACACCCTTCTAGCTGAGTACAAGAATAACATGTTTGTCCTGGACATGTGGTTTGTCAACTGTGAGAGCCTCCTGAAGCACTCCGACACCCTGAGGTTCCTCAGGGAGAGCAAGTTTGATGTCCTCTTCACGGACCCAGCCTTACCCTGTGGCGTCATCCTGGCCGAGTACCTCGACCTGCCCTCCGTGTACCTCTTCAGGGGCTTCCCGTGTGCCCTGGAGCATGCACTCAGCAGAAGCCCCAACCCCGTGTCCTACATCCCCAGGTGCTACACTCAGTTGTCAGACCACATGAACTTTCCCCAACGGGTGGCCAACTTCCTCGTGAATTTCTTGGAGACCCCCTTATTTCAACTTCTGTATACAAAGTACCAAAACCTAGCATCGAATCTCCTCCAGAGAGACGTGCACCTTCCTGATTTGTTTCGGAAGGGCTCCCTTTGGCTGCTAAGGTATGACTTTGTGTTTGAGTTTCCCCGGCCACTCATGCCCAACATGATATTTGTTGGAGGAATAAACTGCAAGGAGAGAGGAAACCTAACTCAGGTAGGTGGTTTTTTTATTGTTGTTGTTGTGCTTTTCTTAATAAGTGAGTAAAAATCATTCTTATATGCTCTTTCTTACCTCACTCAATTGGCTCCTCTTCTCAACTGCCATCTGAGAGGTCCCCTAAAGAAACATACCCTCCAATGGAGGTGGAAAGCACATGCCATCCTTGGGGTAAAGGGGCATCTTAATTCCCTAGGGCTGCTGTATCAAAATACTATGAACAATACAAATTTATTGGATCACAGTTGTGGATGCTAGAAGTCCAAATTAAGACGTCAGCAAGGCTGTGCTCCATCCGATGGCTCCAGATTTCTGGAGGTGACTTGCTGGGAATCAATGGCATTATTTGAGTCAGGCATAACTCCACTTCTGCCTCTACATCTTCTCTTTCTGTTGTCTCCTTCTGATTGTGTCTAAATTTCCTCCGGTTATAAGAATACTGCTTGCGTTGGATTAGGATCCGTCTTAATCCAGTTTGGCCTTGTCTTAATGAGTAATATCTTCAAAAATGTTCTTTCCAAGGATCACATTTGTGGGACTGAGGATTAGGACTTGAACATATCTTTTAGGGGGACACACTTCAAGTTATAATGGGGGCTTTTGTGAGACCTGAGACTGAGGTGACACAGAGGCATTTGGATGAAAACAGGGCTGATGTGGGGCAGCAGGAGATGTGTTTAGTGAGGAGGTCTGGGGAAAGTCACAGAATCAGAGAATGAAACTTTGAAAGGTTCTAGTCCAAGTTTTTCACTTTCCTCTCAGGGAGACAGGGGATCCAGAGCTGGGACGAATCCATTCTCCTAACTTTGCCCCATGCTTTTTCCCTAGACTGGAAGCTACGAGTCAGCGAACTACAGCCTGTGGTCCAAACCCAGCCAGAGGCCTGTTTTGTGTGGCCCAGAGCTAAGAATGATTTTTACATTTGTAAAGAGCTGTTAAAATACAGAAACAAACAAAACCAGAGAAAATGTGGCCGAAACATACCTGGCCTGCAAAGCTTACATTTTACTCTCTGGTCCTTTATGGAGAAAGTGTGCAGATCCCTGAGCTAAGGCAAGCATTTTCAGATGCTCTCCTCACAAACGGAGGATGACGCCAAGAGTTACCCTGGAAAATAGAAATACAACATTTTTTGTTTTTTATTTTAATAAAAATATTTCCTCATTTGAAAGCCTTCAGACCAACTTTCATGCCAGAATTATATTCAGGGCATTTTTTTTTAAGCAGAAAGAAAGCCTCAGATATGTCGGAGGACCCCTACCCTCCTTCCTCAACATCTTCTAAGTTCTTTGTTAACAAGTTGGACAGTTGGCCATAGCTAATTGGAGAGTGTTTTAGTTTACTAAAGCTGACAAAATGTAATATACCAGATACGGGTTGGCTTTTACAATGGGGATTTCTTACATTAGAAGTTTACAGCTCTGAGGCTGTGAAAATATCCAAATCCAGGCATCAACAGGACCATACCTTCTCCCTCAAGACCGGCTACCGGCGATCCTCAGCTGCTCTGTCACATGGCCTGGCTCCTGGTGATATCTGTTGGCCTCTCCCTTTCTTCTGGGTTCTTACTTCCAGCTTCTGGCTTCAGTGGCTTCCCTTTTGCTTCTGTGTTTTCTGCGTGTCATTACTCAGCTTCCCTGTTTTTTCTCTCTGAACTTCTCTGTCCCTTTTCTGTCTTCCGTTGCTGTCAGCTTCTCTCTGTGCATCTCTAAATTTCATCTCTTATAAAGGACTCCACTAATGGGATTCATATCCACCTGGGGCAGGCCTCAACTGATAACCTAGTCAAAAGGTCCCACCCACATAGGTCTACACCCACAGGAATGGATTAGCTTTAAGAACATGATCTTTTCTGGAGTCCATTCAGCTTCAAACCATCACAAAGAGGCAGGGGCTGCTGAGCACAATTGGGCTGGTTCAGGGAGCTTGAGGGCAAGAAATAGACACCTCAGATGTCAGGAGACTTTAACCAAAGTACTCCCCAGAGCTTCTGAAAAGA
>PVKY010014605.1:0-10503 GCA_004027775.1 Bradypus variegatus | reverse complement strand
TTTTATCACCACCTGATTACGATGCCAGGAAACATATATCCCAGGGAATAAAACCCACAGACATTTAAAAATATTTAAAATATTAAAATGTACAGTGTACAACAAAAGAGTATAAGACAAACAAAGATCAGGAAATGATGGCCCATCCAAATGAAGAGGATAAAGACGTAGAAAACACCAACAAAGATGACAAGAATGTGGACTTAACAAACAAAACTTTTGGAAAAATGATCTTAAAAATGCTCAAGGAGATGAAAGAAAGTAGAGAGAAAGAATAAATGGGATCAGGAAAACAATGAATGAGCAATATGAGAAACTTAGTAAAGAGATAGAAATTTTAAAAAAGGAACCAGAAAGAACTACTGGAATTAAAGACCACAGTAACTGAAATGAAAACTGTCCAGGAGCTTCAACAGCACATTGGAAGTGGCAGAAGAAACAATCAGTGGACTTGAAGGCAAGATACTTGAAATGAGTCAGGCTGAGGAGCAGAAAGGAAAAAGAAGGAGAATTTCGTCCTTTGGCTACTATCTTGAAACAAATGCAAATAGTTTCTTAACTATCAAGCTTGACTAAAAAGACTGGTGAGCTAGTAATCAGAAAATATGAGTTCCAGACCTGATTTAAACTGCTTTATGACCTTTAACTAGTCATTTAATTTCTGAGTGAATCAGACAATGATGTAAAAGCACTTTGAGAACTGTAAAGCATTAAAAAGTAAATTATGAACCAACTGTATTTGAGTGGATCAGATAATAATGTAAAAGTACTTAAACCATTAAATTTATGAATTATGAAAAAAAAAAAGCAAAAATAGCCTAAGACAGCAATGGGACACCATCAAGTGCACCAATATATGCCTTATGGGAGTCCCAGAAGGAGAAGAGTCGCAAAAAGGGAGCAAAAGGAATATTCAAAGAAATAATGACGGAGAATTTCCCAAACTTAGCAAAAGATGTGAATATGCACATCCAAGAATTTCAGAGAACACCAGGGATAAATGATGAAGAAAAATACATTCCATCTTATATTGATTACACTATGAAATGCAAAGGACAAGGAAAGAGTTCCAAAAGCTGCAAGAGAAAAGTAACGTGTTACATACAAGGGAATCCCAATTAGACTGAGCACGGATTTCTCACTCATGGTTTCACAAACCATGGAGGCAAGAAGGCAGTGAGTTAAAATACTTAAAGAGCTAAAAGAAAACAATTGCCAGCAAAGAATTTTATATCCTGTGAGATTCTCTTTCAAAAATGAGGGACAGATTAAGACATTCTCAGATACACAGAAGCTGAGGGAGTTCATCACCATTAGACTTGCCCTACAAGCAATGCTAAATGAAGTTCTTCAGACAGAAAGAAAAGGACACTAGACAGTGGTTCAAAGCAGCAGAAAGAAATAAAGAACTGTAGTAAAGGCAACCATTTGGGTAACTATAAATGCCAGTATTATTGCATTATATTGTTGGATATGTAATGCCACTCTTACTTCCTATAGCTGCCAAAACACAAATGCATAAAAAGCAATGATAAATCTAAGTTTTGGGACATACAGTGTACAAAGATATAAGGGGTAAAAAGTAGAAAAAAAACAGTGAAGGGACGGATGGGTATAGGAAAAGTACATGTGCATGCTATTGAAGTTAAGCTGAGATCAAATCAAATCTGATTATTATATATTTAGGATGCTAAATTTTAACCCCATGGTAACTACATGGAAAACAGATGAAATATATATCCAGATAAAAACAATAAGGCACTCAATATAGCACAACATAAGAAAGCAAATACATATAAAAGTAGGCTTTAATGGAAGTGAGGGACAAAAAAGGCTAAATAGCAAAATGGCAGAAGAATGTCCTGTATTATCAGCAGTGACTTTAAATGTAATGGATTAAGCTCTCCAGTCAAAAGGCAGAGACTGGCAGAATGGATAAAAAAAGGCATGACCCAATTATATGCTATCTGAAAGAAATTCACCTTGAAGTTGAAGATACAAGTAGGTTGAGGGTGAAAGGATAGAAAATACACACCACACAAGTAGTAACCAAAAGAGAGCCGGGATAGCTATATAATATTAGATAAAATAGATTTTAAGTCAAAAACAGTTATGAGGGACAAAGATGATCACTGTATACGGAGAAAGGGGACAATTCAACAGGAAGATGTAACAATTATAAATATACATGCACCTAACAACAGAGCCCCAAAATATATGAAGCAAATATTGGCAAATTTCAAGGGAGAAACTGACAGCTCTACATTAATAGTAGGAGGCTTTAACACACCATTCTCAATAATGGATAGAACAGCTAGTCAGAAGATCAGTACGGAAGTACAGGATTAGAATAACACTAAACCAACTAGAGCTAAATGATATATACAGAACACTGTACCCAGTGAAAACAGAATACACATTCTTCTTGAATATATGTGGAATGATATTCAGCATAGCCCATATATGGGGTCACAAGTCTCAATAAATTCAAAAATATTGAAATCATACAATGTATCTTCTCCAACCACAAAAGAATAAAGCTAGAAATCAAAAACAGAGGAAGAAATGGAAAATTCACAAATATGTGGAAATTAACATACTCTTAAATAACCAATGGGGTAGAGAAGAAATCAGAAGCAAAATTAGAAAACATCTTGAGGTGAATGCAAATGAAAATGAAAATACAACATACCAAAACTTACTGGAAGAAGCAAAGGCACTGTTGAGAGGGAAATGTATAGTTCTACATCCTTACATTAAAAAAGGAAGATTTCAAATCAATAATCTCAAAATTGAAGAACCAGAAAAGAAGAGCAAACTAAACTCAAAGAGAGCAGAAAGAAGTAATAACAAAAATCAGAGATAAATGATACAGAAAACAAAAAATAGAATCAACAAAACCAAAAGTTGGTTCTTTGAAAAGATCAATAAACTTGGAAACCTTTAGCTAGACTGACAAAGAAAAAAAAGAGAGAGGATACAAATAACTAAAATTAGAAATGAAAAGGGGGGCATTACTACCAAGCCCACTGAAATAAAAAGGACTATGAAAGAATATCATGAACAACAGTATGCCAATAAAGCAGATAACCTAGACGAAATGGACAAATCTTAGAAACACATAAACTACCTACATTGACTCAAGAAGAAATAGAAGATCTCAATAAACCAATTACTGGTAAAGAGATTGATTCAGTCATGAAAAAACTCCCAACAAAGAAAAACCCAAGACAAGATGGCTTTACAGGGGAATTCTACCAAACATTCCAAGAGGAATTAATACCAATCCTGCTCCAACTCTTCCAAAAAACTAAAGAGCAGGGAATATTCCCTAACCCATTCCACGAGACCAGCATCACTCTCATACCAAAGCCAGATAAAGGTACAACAAAAGAAAACTACAGACCAATATCTCTTATGAATATAGACGTAAAAATCCTCAACAAAATACTAGCAAACCCGAATTCAATAGCACATTAGAAGAATTATACACCATGATCAAGTGGGTTTTATCCCAGGTATGCAAGATTGGTTCAACGTTAAGAAAATCAATTAATGTAATACACCACATTAACAGAATGAAGGAAAAAATCACATGATCATGTCAATTGATACAGAAAGCACATGTGACAAAATAAAGCACCCTTTCTTGTTAAAAACACTTTGAACACTAGTAATAGAAAGAAACTTTCTCAACATGATAAAGGGTATATATGAAAAGCCCACAGCTAACATCCTACTTATTGAAAGACTTAAAGCTTTCCCTCTAAGATCAGGAACAAGACAAGGAAGTCCACTGTCACTGCCATTCTTCAACATTGTACTGGAAGTACTTGCCAGAGCAAACAGGCAAGAAAAAGAAATAAAAGGCATCCAAATTGGAAAGAAAGAAGTAAACTTTCCCTGTTTTCAGATGATATGATCCTATATTCCGAAAATCTCAAACAATCTGTAAGAAAGCTATTATTGCTAATAAATGAATTCGGTAATGTGATGGGCTACAAGCTCAACACATAAAAATCAGAGGTATTTCTAGATACTAGCAATAATCCAAAAAGGAAATCAACAAAACAATTCCATTTACTATAGCACCTAAAAGAATAAAACATCTGGAAATAAATTCAGCCAAGGATGTAAAGGAATTGTAGGCAGAAATCTACAAATCATTACTGAAAGAAATTAAAAAGATTTTAATAAATGGAAAAATATTCTGTCTTCATGGGTGTGATGGTTAGGTTTACATGTCAACTTGGCCAGGTGATGGTATCCAGGTGTCTGTCAAGCAAGCACTGTCCTAACCATTACTGCAAGGACATCTGTGGCTGGTTTATTAAATCATCCATGAATTGACTACACCTGTGACTGAATATATCAATGAAGGGCATATCTTCCACAATGAGAGAATTCAATTAGCTGGATTTAATCCAATCAGTTGAAGACTTTTCATGGAGAGAGAGAGGACCTTCACTTCTTCTTCAGCTAGCCAGCAAAGCATTTCCTGAGGAGTTCATCAGACACCTTCATTGGAGTTGCCAGTTTGCTGCCTTCCCTACAGAATTTGGACACGTGCATCCCTATGATTGTGTGAAACACTTTTATAAAATTTTATATTTATAGATATCTCTTGTTGATTCTGTTTCCCTAGAGAACCCTAATACAATGGTTTAGAAGACAATATCATTAATATGTCAATACTTCCCAAAGCAATTTACAGATTTAACACAATTCCAATTAAAATTCCAAGAGTCTTCATTGCAGAAACAGAAAAGCTAAGATTCACATGGAAGGGCAAGGGTCCCTGAATAGCCAAAGCCATCATGAAAAAGAACAGAGTTGGAGAACTCACACTTCCTAATTTCAGAACTTATTACAAAGTCACAGTAATCAAAATGGTGTGGTACTGACAAAAGGACAAACATACAGACCAATGGAATAGAATTGCAAGCACAGAAATAAACCCACACATGTATAGTCAACTGATTTTTAACTAGGGTACCAAGTCCACTCAACAGAGAAAGAATTGTCTCTTCAACAAATGGTGCTAGAAAAATTGGATTTCCACATACAAAAGAAGGAAAGTGCTCTCCTACCTCATGCCATACACAAAAACTAACTCAAACTGGATCAATGACCTAAATATAAGAACTAAAACTGAAAAACTCTTAGAAGAAAACAGAGGAAAGTATCCTCAGGACCTAGTGTCAGACAATGGATTCTTAGACTTTACATCAAAAGTATGAGCAAAGAAAAAGAAAAAATGGGTAAATTGAACTTCAACATATATGGATCTATAGAATTCTTTTTTTTTTACTTTAAAAATTTTATTGTGGTAAAATATATATAACCTAACATTTTTCATTGTAATCAGTTTTCATTCTACAATTTATTGGCATGAATTACATTCCCAAGATGGGCAATTTATCTATTTCCAAAGCTTTTTGGATTGGAAATATCTCTTCTGTTGTGTCTTTCTATGTAGTCTTGTTTTATTGAGAGAACTGTTCTCTCCCCCATCACCCCCCCACACACACACAAATGCACATATAGCATTCTTTTTAACACAATTGAATTCTACTATAATTTGTCTAACCAGTCCCTATGGATGAATTCTTTTCAGTTTTTTTGCTATTTCAAACAATGCTGAGTGAGCTTCCTTGCTTATCTTTGCATATCTGTGTCATGGTTTCTGCAGGTTAAATTCTTAGAAGTAGATTGCCGGGACAAAGCATATATATATTTAAGACATGGCAAAATTGCCCTCTAAAGAGGCGGCACCAATTTACACTCCTGCCAATAATATATCAGGACTATTTTCAAATTCTAAGACAAGAGTGGAAGGGATGCAATATACGTAAAGGAAGCAGTATGAGGAAAGGTGGGAATATATGATTGCTCTAGAAAGTGGCAATAATTTGGGGTGGCCAGAGGAATGGTTATATGCAGCAGTGTGTTGTAAGACCATGAGGCCAACCTGTGAGGGCTCTTCAGTGTCCAGTTAATGGGTCTGGACTGCCATTCAGGAAGAGCCACTTAAGGTTTCTGAGCAAGGGAGCGACATGATCGGAGATTTAACTTGGGGGCAGTCGGCAATGAGAAGGATGGGTTGAAAGAGTAAGACTGGAGGTGTACTAGCCATACAATGGTGGTTGTAAGAGCAAATCTACAAAAAGGCAGAATGATGTTGTGTAGTACAATCCTCTACACTAAACAGAGAAAGAGGTGAGAAAGGAACAGTCAAGTAAGTGAGAGTTACCTGGCACTGCTAATAAGATCAGACATCTGCTTTTATTTATGTATATGCTGTATGTGAGGTTAGTGCAGAACAACCATGTAAGGGAATCCATCAGACTAGAGGAGAAACAGGAATTAGGAGAGGGTCCCAAGCTGCAAATAAATACAAGGGAGTCATATTTATAGAAGCAACTCATGAGGGTCTGAAGAGGGTGAGACTCGTAGAGGAAAAGCACGACCCAGAAAGAGCTGAGGACACTATTTTGGGGTAACCCCTGTATTTCTAGAACAGGAGGTAAAAGAAAGGGCACATCCAAAGCCCTGCAGCCTTTCTCGTCTAGTGTTCCTTATCTGAACCACGGAATACGGAAAATGATGAGTGACCATTTTTTCAGTTCTCTCAAGAGTACGCTCCGGATGCACAGCAAGTTAATTCATTGCATTCAATGGGTGTCTTATCGCATTAAGGCTTAAACCTCTCCTGAAACCTGGGTTGAAAAAAACTTCTGGAGGAATAGGGATACAATAATGTCACCAAGCAAAAAAAGTATTTCGTGAGTGGGTGGACAATATTGGATACACCAATTCTAAGAATTACAATCAGGTCATCCTTCTGACAAATTCATCTCCAGCCACTACCGTATAACGAATAGCCAATGACCCGCCGGATGCAGCAAACTCAAAGTGAATTCACCATGAATTGCCCCAACCGCACCCCCAAACACTGCTTCCTCTGCGGACTTCGGCTGCCGGCCATATCCTGGGCAGGAAGACCGGTGCGATTTCCCAGCTCCCTGCGGGGTCCGAGCCCCGGGATGTCCCAGTCGGCGGGTGACCGCAGAAGCCGAGTACACCATCCTCTCGCGGAACTGCCCAGGAGTCCTCTCCACTAAGGGCCCCCACCCCTCGACCGCCCCGCCCACCTACCCCGCCAACAGCACGCACCCGGAGTAGTCTCCCCGACCCCGAGGCCATCAGGGGGCCCTGTCAGGACCCCATCCGGGGACGGCGGCCCAGGGACATTCATGCCCGTCCCGCTGGGAACAGGGAGGGGGCAGACCGCTAGACCGTCTGAAGCAGAAAAATGGTACCGAATACCTCCAGCGCGCAACCGGACAAAAACGGTGGTCGGACCCGGAAGTGACGGAGGCGGAATAAGACGGCTTCGGCGCACGTGACCGTGGGCCTCCCCCCTCGGCGCTCCCGGGACCCCTGCGCTGACGTCATTATCGAGCGTGGGAAGGGCTGTTAGAGATTGGGCTATGTGGAGCTTGGATCCAACGGTATGGCAGTGATAGCGGGGAGGGACTGTTCTCCAGTGGGCGGAGAAGACGGGAAGGGCTTTGTGTTCGACGCGGGAGAGAAGTCAGGGTTCGTGTACTGAAGCCTGGTCAAAAAAGGATCCAGCCCTAACGCAGCAGTTTTTCAATTTTACTTTTGTCCTCGTTAAAGAAGAACCTTAAAAACAACAACTGAGTGTTTTCCCCGCTATTTGGACCCTTAAAAAATTCGATATCTCTCTATGAGCTGCCTTGCTGATGGGGTGTTTGCCACAATTACTGTCTCCCTTAATTGCAGATGAATGATTTAAGGTTTCCTTTGCAGTACAAATTCAGCCAAATGCCCAGAAACTGCACTTGCTGAGATCCAGAGGATTTATGTCACGAATTTTGATGAAAAACACTTAGAACTAAGGAAGACGCAGCCTCAGACCAAATAAAATGATCAACTTTTGCCCTACTTAGGTTATCTCCTCTCTAATTTGGCGGTGGCCTCTTAATGTTACTCTACAATTTTGCCTTTCCAAACATTTTTCTACACTGCACCCAGGGCTCTCTTCAAAAAATGAAATAATGTATGTCAGGCCTAAGAAACTTGCACAAGTTTCCCATTGTCATTAGTATGGCATTCACACCCCTTCCTCTTCTTTCTTTCCTGTCAAGATTAGCTCCTCCTTGCTACCTGTGAGATGCAGTATAATGCCCCTTCCCCCTATCCCCACTCCCAAAGATATCCACTTCCAAATTCCTGGAACCTGCGAATATGTTAGGTTACATGTTAAAACTGGGTTAAGGTTGTAGATGGAATTCAGGTTGCTATTCATTTGAGTTTAAAATAGGGAGATTATCCTGGATTATTCAAGTGGGCCCAGTGTAATCACAATGGTCTTTAAAAGTAGAAGAGGTTAGTCAAGAGGGAGAAGTAATTACAGAATGGTAAATCAGAGATCCAATGCTGCTACTTTGAAGACAGAGCCTGGGAGCCAAGGGTTGTGGGTGACCTAGTCTAAAAGCTGGAACAGGCAATGAAACTGGTTCACCACTAGGGCCCCTATGAGGAATTCAGCCCTGCTGACTCTTATTTTAGCCCAGTGAAACTTGAATCGAACTTTTAACCTACAGAACTGTAAGACAGTAGATTTGTGTTGTTTGTGGTGATTCGTTATGGCAGCAATAGGAAACCAATGCACTACACTTTACAAATTCTTTGTCCCATCCAAGCATTCCCCTAAAACTATGTCCTTTCATGTGTGCAGTAATCTTGCTGATGCTGTAGCCTGGAATATTCTGTTCAAAGCCCTACTCATCTTTCTAGGCTCAGCCTAAATAATACCCTTATTTTAAAATCATTCACAATCTCCTCTCCCCTTCCATTCAGAAGTACAGTAATAGCCTTTTCTCAACTGCAAAGCATCCTCCTGCTATTTAGTACTTCTTCCTTGCATTAGTCAGTCATTTCTGTTTACCTCCTCTATTAGACTGCAAACTCTTTACAGAAACTGACATTCACAGATAAGCATAATAGGTTCTTAATAAAGAGTTGGTGAATAAATGAAGTATTGATTGACTCTCTATTCCCAATTCCAAATAATCTATAATCTCCATAGTCTGAATCAAACAATATGGCACTTGATGATAAAATGCCTAGTAACCTTAGTTGGTTGTTAGTATTACCTCCCAGATAGTAAGGCCCTTTAGAAAAGATTCATGTCTAATGAGATGTCTGTAACTCCTTTCTTTACCTCTTAACACAGTATTAAGCATATCACATAGATTTTTAACATATTAGTCATTCGAATTTAATAGATGAAATTTGTCATACCCTGCCTGTTTTTACCATTTTCTCTCTTCTGCTTTAGGAAAAATTTCCCCTTAGAAACTTAATGAATGTTCTTTTTCAGCATTTAAACTTTACTTAATGTGATAAAATCAGCTAAACAGACAAAGGCTTTTTACCAGACCCATGTTCCTTTTCTGTTTCTCCTTTTCCTTCTGACCCCACAGATTTCAGCTCAATGCATCAAGTACAGCTACTATGCACCTAACACCACTCTGACACACAGCTCAAAAGCAAAGGGATGGAATTTGATGCCCAGGAAGTACATACAGTTCACTGAGTTATTATTTCTTTCAAAATGCCCTTTATTTCCCCACTGGTAGTGGCCATTCCCTTTTATACAACCAAATTATAATCCTCTCTAAATAGCTCAGTACCAAAGACTGCACTAGGCACCACAGAGGGTTAAAAAGAGATTTACAAAAAACTCCTGGTTCATGTCCATCAGGAACTTACATCTTATCATGTATACATAGTAGAATTAGTGAGCATGATAGTAAGGTGCTAAATTATGTGGAACAGACCTAGAGAATTTTAAAAGACATAATAATATTGTATTAGTTTCTTATTGCTGCTGTAGCATATTACCACAAACTTAGTGGTTTAAAATAATACAAATGTATTATCTCACATTTCTGGAAGTCTGAAGTCCAAAATCAGTCTAAGGGGGCTAAAGTCAAGGTTCTAGGAAGGCTGGTTGCTTCTGACTCTAGGGAAGAATCTGTTTCCTTGCTTTTTCAGCTTCCAGAGGTTGCCCATATTCCTTGATTCATGGCACCCCCATCACATCATTTTCTTTCCTACTCTTATTCTCCTGCCTCCCTCTTAGAGGATCCTTGTGATTACATTGGACCCAATTGGATAATCCAGTATAATTGCCCTATCCCATCACAAGATCCTCAATTTATCCATACCTGTCATGTAAGGTAATCAAATAGAGATATCTTTGGGGAGGGGCGTTATTTGGCTTACCACAGATGTGCCGTTGTATAGTGCATAACCAGGAAGTAACCACGAAATTTTTAAAAAATTAATAGAGGAAATGGAACTTAAGTCATGCCTAGAAGGAAGGTAGGATATAATCAGCAGATTATAAAACTAGGAAAGACTCCCAGGCAGGATACTCCCACCAAAGTAGCAAAATGTACTTCAGAC
>PVKY010014604.1:0-10505 GCA_004027775.1 Bradypus variegatus | reverse complement strand
CATTCAGATTTTACTCCCTATTCAACATTCCATGTAATTATGTTGTTTGAATAAACTGATCATACAAGTCAAATTATATAGTGTGCTATAGAAAATACAGATTGTGCAACTAATAAACATTTCTTCCTTTGATCTCACACAGAAGTTGAAGTTTTAAAACACTGTCAATATCATCCTTTACTCTTTAGTCTGATTTACCTTTGTCCTAGTTATGCATTCACCACCACTATCCATATGAGGATATTTCCATTTCTTCCACAAAGGAAGAGAAACAGGTGAAAAAAGAAAAAGAAATTTAAAAAATAACAACTAAAAAGGAACAAAAGAAAAAATAAAACTAAAATAAAATACAATAAAAAGTCAGACAACACCAACACCAAGAATCCCATACCCCTCCCTTATAACCTCTTTTATAGACATTAGCTTTGGTATATTGCCTTTGCTACACTTAATGGAAACATATTACAATGTAGCTGTTAACTACAGACTTTAGTTTTCATTGATTTTACTTTCCCCAGTACCACCCAATTTTTAACACATTGCAAAGTTGACATTCATTTCTTCACCCTCATGTAAAAAAACTCATATTTGAACATTTAATCACAATCATTGACCACTCTGGGTTTCATTAAGTTATGCCATCCCAGCCTTTATCTTCCATCTTTCCTTCTGATATCCTACATGACCCTAACCTTCCTCTTTCAACCACACTCACAGTCATCTTTGTTCAGTGTACTTACAATATTGTGCTATCATCACTGAATATTGTGCTATTCATTTCTGGATCTATCCAATCAATCCTGTTGAACATTCTGTACTCCTTCAGCATCAAATGCCTGATCTTTACCCTCTTTGTATCTCCTGGTATCTTCTTTTCTACACTCTTCTCCAAATCTCTCTCTCCTCTCTTTTCCTAGCTGTCTGTAGCACTCCCTTTATATTTCTTGTGGAGGTCTCCTATTCATGAACCCTCTTAGTGTCTGTTTATCTGTAAATATTTTAAACTCTCCCTCATTTTTGAAGGACAGTTTTTCCAGATATAGGATTCTTGGTTGGCAGTTTTTCTCTTTCACTAGCTTGAATATATCATACCACTACCTTCTCACCTCCATGGTTTCTACTGAGAAATCCACACTTAGTCTTATTGAGCTTCCCTTGTAAGTGATGGATCATGTTTCTCTTGCTGCTTTCAGAATTCTCTGTGTCTTTGACATTTGAAAATCCAATTAATAAATGTCTTGAAGTAGGTCTATTTGGATCAATTCTGTTTGGGGTATGCTGCTCTTCTTGGACCTGTACATAATTTCATAAGAATTGGGGAATTTTCATTGATTATTTCCTCTACCATTCTCTCTGCCCCTTTTCCCTTCTTTTCTCCTTCTGGGACACCTATAACATGTATATTTGTGTACTTTATGTTGTCATTCAGTTCCCTGAGACCTTACACATATTTTTTCCATCCTTTTCTCTATCTGTTCTTTGGTGGGTAGGATTTCAGTTGTTCTTTACTCTAGTTCACTAATCCTTTCATCTGCCTCTCGAAATCTGCTGTTGTATGTCTCCATGGTGTTTTTCATCTCTTCTGTTGTGCCTTTAATTCCCATAAGTTCTGCCATTTGTTTTTTCAAGCTTACAAATTCTTCCTTATGGTCAACCAGTGTCATCTTTATATCCTTTATCTCTTTTTTCACATTTTCTTTCAACTCATTGATTTGATTTAGATTTGTTTGAACATCTTTAATTAATTGTTTCAATTCCTGAATCTTAATTGAGCTGTTTCTGCCAGCCAGCAAGACCTGGATTTGTTTCAGAGCACTGCTTTAACAGTTGGGTTTTCTGTATTTCTAAGCCAAAACAGGGCTGGGTTTCTGTGCATGGCAAGTAGACCAGCTCTGGATCTTAAGGCAGGGTCTGTGGAGCATCTATTTAAAGAGCTTCTATTTTCTTGCACTTTCTGGACTGCCCAGCATAAGGCACTGTTCAGTAACTTAATTGTCCTCAGTGTCTGTTTTGCCTCAGAGCACAGGCTGCATCTCCACAGGTGAGCTGAAACCACAGGATTCTATGTGCTCACTTTGCCAGCATAATCTGGCTTGATATGGGGCTACACCTGTGGCAGAGTACCCTTCAGCTGATCCAGTACTCCAGCCATCCCCAAGGCAAGGAAAAGGCCACCAGCTGCTGCTTCCCTCAAGGGTGAAGGAAGGGTTTTCAGACTGAGAGCTGGAAATGCAGTCTCTGCCCACATTTTCTCAGTCTCTTTGTCCCTCACTGACCTTGGCCTTCAATTGTCCTCCCTTGGGTCTTCAAACAGTCAGAAGCATGTCCCACTGCTGTGAGAGATTCTAAAATCTGTGTTCTTGGTGGGAGGGGTCCTGTCAGGTGATTCTGTGCCTTTCCCACATGGAGACCAAGTGAGGGGGGGAGAGAGGACTGGCTGGTCCAGAACAGAAGATTCCTACCTGATATTCTCCTCTTTCTTCAGTTCAGCATCTGCAGTGTCCTTCTCCAGTCTATATCCTCCTCCAGAGTTTCAAACAACTCAGAATTGTCCCTTTTTTTTCTTCAAATGCCTGGAGAGAAGTGTTCAATAGCTGTTTACATCACCATGTTGACGGCGTCATCCCCCAACTAACAATCTTAACATGTTCATTAGAAAGTATGAGATAATTTAAGCTGTTCTTTATTTTGAAAGAAGCATTTCTCTCTTGTAGCTTTGGCATGGTCCATGATGGAGAAGGAAACATGTGCAAGAAGTCTGAGGGCAACATAATGTCTCCCACCCTCGCTGGACGCAATGGAGTCTTCTCCTGGTCAGCCTGCAGTCGCCAGTACCTGCACAAATTCTTAAGGTATGGATTCCTTGACCAGTCCTGTGCTCCCTCTGTGCCTTTACAAGCTCACAGGGCCAGCCTGATCCTGATGAGACAGTCCAAGTAGCCACAGGTGTGGCTTCCCTAAGTTGATTCCCATTTGATGGTATCTGCCACACACTTTCTTAGAGCATCCAGCCCTGTCAGCCTAACCTGACACTGTTTGCCTTTTAGTCCTAAAAGAAGCTGATGAAGATGTTTACCAAACTGAAATATTTGTCACTAATATTTAATTCTTTAAAAAATTTCACTTCTATAATTAGACATCAATGAATAGGAAGATCTAACATGTAAGCAGTGATAAAGCATGACTGTGGTGGCTTGGAAAGACATGTACCCCAGAAAATCATGTTCTTAAAGCTAATATATTCCTGTGCTGGGTGTAAACTTATTGTAAGTAAGAACTTTTAGTGAGGTTACTTCAGTTAAAGCATGGCCCAGGGCAGGTCTTAAACCCCTTACTGGAGTCCTTTATAAAAGACTGAAATTCAGACAAAGAAAGAGAAAGCTGTGGAAGCAAGAAGCTGAAAGCAGGGAAACCCAGAAGAGAAGGGAGAGACCAGCAGAGGCTGCAGTGTGCTCTGCCGTGTGGAGAGGAGCCAAGGATCGCTCACAGTCAATCTTGGGAAGAAAGAATTGCCCTGACAATGCCTTGATTTGGACATTTTTCTCAACCTCAGAAGTGTAAGCTGATAAATTCCCATTGTTAAAAGCCAACCCACTTTATGATATCTGCTTTCAACAGCCTAGGAAACTAAAACAATGACCTTTTTTCCCTATTATTTTTTTAAAAAATGCATTAATTTTTAAGCTGGAGAAACTTGAGTATAAATTTTAATATGGGTCTAATATCCCGCAATTTTTAGAATTATTTTTAGATAATTTTATTGTAAGACTAATTTACTTAGTATCTATGATACTGGGGAGGTGAGATTTGACCTGTCAAGAAGAGATAGTAGATTTTAAAATGTTGGAGAAAGAAGGGACTTGAAAAAAACATCCTTGGATATGTTGGTGAGGTAATATAATGTCTCAAATCCCTCAAATCTCAATGGCTTAATGTTTCACATTTGGTTTGAGGCTTAAACCAAACCTCCATTTTTGACACGCCATATTTGAGTGTGAGCCTGTGGAAAACTCTGCTCCACGTAGTCATGCAGAGACCCAGGTTCCTTCCATTCTCTGGCTTTTCCCTCAGCTAGGATTTAGTTCCCCTCTGTGGC
This sequence comes from Bradypus variegatus, assembly GCA_004027775.1. Taxonomy (NCBI): domain Eukaryota; kingdom Metazoa; phylum Chordata; class Mammalia; order Pilosa; family Bradypodidae; genus Bradypus; species Bradypus variegatus. Next base: position 6,409 of record PVKY010014604.1, on the reverse strand, counting down.
CAGATGGTGGATGTGGAAAAGGAGAGCACTGGAGGTTCTGCAGACCAGGGGGTGGCATTTCTGGAAGTGAGAATTCAGTCAGTGGCTCCCCAAAGTGCAAGGGGGCTGAGAAATGTTCCTTACGTGTTTGCTCTGGAAGGAAAGGACCCAAGATAAAGAGGGACATCTGTGGTTCCTTATCAACCTCAGGTCATATCACAGCTGAAGTAACTGTAACCTGGAAGGACTAGCTAAGGAGTGGGAGAATTGAGAGTGGAACCCAGGCACTCCAGAGCCTAGACCTGAGTTCTGCCCACCGGCCCAAGCGATGATGGAAACCAGCAAAGAAAAAGCAAAACTTTGGCAATCATAGCCACCATTTTTATTTTCAAGTCCTGGACTCACTTGAACTCTTCTATTTGGAACGCAATCTTCTGGGACCAAAAGGCAGCAGCTGACAAATGGTACTCTCATAGAAGACACCAATTTCCACCTCTGCTATTTAGGGAACGTTTTTGTTTCTTTGGCACCATGTAGGAGATCTCCTTTCATTGAGGGTGAGGGACACATTTATTCATTGGACTGAAATGTATTTTGCCAAGCATGTAGGAGGAATATGCTTGCTGTCTAGCAAACATATTCCCAATAACCAGTCGATTCATGGAGAGAAAAAGAATGTGCTTCTTCACTTTCAAAATACACTAAAGCTAGCAGGAAATAAAGGGGAGTGGGCTGATACGATTAATTCTCAATTAACTTCACTTAACATTGTTTCAAAAGATTACATTTCTGAGATCATCACATTTGTCAAAGGAAGCACGGGAATTGTCAATTCTACTTTAATTATATATTAAGGGGAAGAACTAACAGGCAGATACCACTTTGCCTTCAGCATTTGGAGCAGTTTGTTACAGAAGACACAAAGCAATTAAGTAGAAATAGGAACTTTGACCAAAAGGAAAAGCAAATGAAAGTAAAAAAATGAAGACCAGAGAAAGCACAAAGATTTATAGGTCATAATGAACTACTTGCCTTTGATATTGAAGCTTGAAATTTGCTAGCAGCATTCTAAAATCCAAAGCAAGAAAGAAGATAGAATCTGTTCATATTAACTGAAAGTAGGGCAAATACCAATATTTCAAGGATAGCAAAGGTTTTAGTAGGCATGGAGTTCTTCAAAGGGATGTCCTTAAAAATGATAAAATTGTATGTATATATAGAAATACAATAGATAAATACTTGTATTTATAAAAATGTTTATAAATAATGTATTTTATGCATTTCATCACCTTTACATAATACCCTATTATATATTTTCTATATAAATACAGATTTACATACTTGTGCTGGTTTGTATATATTATGTCCCCCAGAAAAAGTCATTTTCTTTAATGAAATGTGGGGACAGTTTGATTAATCTTTTTGATTAGGATGTGACCTCTTGACTGAGAGTTACATGGAGATGTGACCCACCCAATTATGGGTAATACTTTTGATTAGATTATTTCCATGGAGTTGTTACCCCTCCCATTCAGTGTGGGTCTTCATTAAATCACTGGAGCCCTACAAGAGCTCAGACAGAAGGAGCTCAGTGCTGCAGCTGAGAGAGACTTTTGGAGAGATGCTCGGGACCTGACTTCTTGGTGACTCTTTGGAGATGCTAGCCCAGAGTTTGTTCCAGAGAAGCTAAGAGAGCCAGCCCAGAGACATTTTGGAGAAAGCCATTTTGAAACCAGAATCCCAGAGCAGACGCCAGCCACATGCCTTCCCAACTGGCGAAGGTGTTCCAGACACCATTGGCCGTTCTTTAGTGAAGGTATCATCTTGATGATGCCTTAGTTTGGACACTTTTATGACCTTAGGACTATAAATTTATAACCAAATAAACCCCTTCATAAAAGCCAATCCATTTCTGGTATTCTGCATAGCAGCAGCATTAGCAAACTGGAACAGTACTGGATCCTCTTTTTCTTCTTACTATTTATAACTAATAAACTGTGCATTATGATGTCATGTAGGGAGTGTTTATAAATATTAATTCAAAATCATAAAAAGAGAAAATAGTGATAGGAATACTGCAGTGTGTACATGTGGGTAATGATGACGTGCGTGTGCCCTCCCAACTGTCCCTGTAGCGACCTCTTGGACCCAGCACTCGAGTGGTCCCGTCGTGAGCCAGACACACAGGCGCAAGCAGCGCGAGCTCCCACTTTTCCTGTCGGTGACTCTGCCACAGCGCGATGGCCGCGGGGCCACACGGAGACGCGGCTCCACGCTGCTCGGCTGTTCCACACGGGTCGGCAGCACCCGACGCGCTCCCGGGTTAGCAAGAGAGCTGCCTCCCAAGTCTTGATAGTTTACATTATATAATGTTCTTCTGGTCAAAACTAAGCGCTGGTTATTCCGGACAAAGAATTAAGGAGGCGATATTTCATTCAGCCCTATCAGCCTGTGGGGCCGCTCAGTGTTAGCTGACCCTCTGGGTTACTCCATTGGGCTCCTACTTTGGGTTCCACCATTTTTTTCTTTTAAGAAGAGGTCTTCCCCTTTTGCACACATTAAGTTGTCTTGTTTCTAGAACACTATTTGAGCAGGCTCACGCTAGTATTTTTAATTGGGTTGGCTCCATTTATTATTTGCACTGCTCCTTTCATGACCCCCCAGCTGGTTTACTTTCCTTGCTGCCTCTTCCTTGAGTTCCCAGAACATCTTGTAACAGGTTCTGCTGAGCCTGGATCTTCACGGCCAGACTTGAGGGCCTCCGCGCTTTAGGCTTGCAGCCCTTCCTCATATTCTTGTGCAGGGATATGATAACTCGATCAAGTTATTTTACTACCTAAAGGAAGGACAACTATTTGCATATTTTATGCTAATCCAAATTTCGTAGATGATCTCTGTATCCTGAATTCTAGGAATATATATTTGATTATTTCTCTCTTATTTCTTTTACGTAAAAAGGCAATGCTAACTCCTTTTACACCTGACCATGACACACTGCAGCACGTATGACATTTGCTATGCCCCGTATGACATTCTAATAGGGTCATGAGAATGAGGGTCATTAGCAATATTTTCAGCTGTTACATGCAGCTGTTGAAATTATTCTTTGTGTGTGGAGGAATTCTGTTTTCTGTTTTAAAGAAAAGCATTCTCTTTAGGCTTATGATGCTCTTATTTGTATTAAGAAGGAAATTTAGGAGTTTTCTACATCCCAAATCTTCTTAGAGTTTTCTAGTTTCTTTTTCAATTTTTTAAATCTCTTTTTCTTCCTACTGGTTCTGATGGATATAATAAGTATTTTTAATTTTTTGAAATAAGCTCTAACAACTTGGAAAATAAGAGGATGCAGAGTTGGGTGTGTAGTGAGAATCAGCATCACGAACAAGTCCAGAAAATCTTTCGAAACTGCCAGGAAATAAAGAAAGATTCATGGAAAGAAAAGAGTTATATATTTAGAGAAGAGTTTATTTTGATGATATTGCATATGTGCTATAATCTTCAAATCAGAATATGGTCCTAAAATGATTAAGATAATGGAATTAAAACTCATTTTTTCTATGGTACAGGAACAGCCAAACTGTATACTCATTTTTTAAATTAGAGAAGTTGTGTGTTTACAGAACAATTGTGCATAAGCTAAAGGATTCACATATATCCCCCTATTGCTAACACTGCATTGGTGTGTACATTTGTTATAATTGATGAGAGCACATTTTATAATTGCACTATTAACTATAGTCTACAGTTTAACTTTGCATTCACTGTTTATGTATTGCAGTTACATAGATTTTTTAAAAATTTTATTCTATTACCATATATATAACTTAACACTTTCCCTTTTATCCACATTCAGATATTTATTTTAATGCTGATAATTATTTCCACAATGTTGTGCTACCGTCACTATCCTTCATTAGCAAAACATTTCCATCATTCCAAATAAGAACTCTGTACATTTTAAGCCTTTAAGTTTTTGGACTAATCATTAAACCCTTCTGCAGCAGTTCAGTAATAAAACTTCATCTTTAGGGATTTTTCTTATTTTTTAGAAGACATAATAAATAAGGTTTTATATAGTCGAAAAAATTTTTTATGTAGTCAATAAATTTTCTTGAAATAATACATTTTCCACTAAAGACTTTCATTGTCAAATTCCCTATCAAGGTTTATTTTACTTGAGATGACTAGTTGCAAATTGGACACTTCTACAAATAGTGTGTTAATACTTATTGTTCCATGGTTTAATGAGTCTGAGTCTGTGCTCTTTGCTGGCTTTCTAATCTCTAAGTAATCAAAATACTCTATATTCTCCACCAATTTGGTGGCTATTTGGATATGATCCCAACAATGAGTAAGGATAAATGGCCAACTTTTAAAGATGATTCTGCCCTCCTTAATTAGGAAGACAGCATTTGATACACGGACAAAAGTGTTTAAGAAGGAAATTCAACTGGCTGAAACTGTCAGAAAAATTTTTCTCCATTCTTCCTATAGTCTGGAACAGCTCTGTTTGTTGAGAGTAAATTCACCAACCCAGTCAATAAAGTAATATGTCATCTCCTATTAATAGGCCAAGACCTCATTGCAATTACAACTGCATCTGGGAGGCCTATGATTTAAGGAAATTTTAGCTCATGACTAAATTTAATGACAACATCGGCACATCTTCAATTTAAATTGTAAATATTTGCATCATGTCCTACAAATTAGTGAATATGCCTATCCACAGGCCTTGAGTGTCTAATCAATACACACATCAATACGTGAGCAGTGTTACTGCAGGGAAACGGAAGTTTGGGGCTGCCCAGATCCCCTGTCTTAACCCATACCACCTGTTATTTTTGATGAGAAAAACTAGATTTGACCTGAGAGTCCACTAAGCATAATGGAATCAATGCATTTCAATTCAGCTCTTGCTCTGCTGTATAATGTTCATCTTAAGAAGCAAAGGCTGGCTGTAGTTTCTGCTATATCCCGAATGTAAGCCTCAGTGTGGGCCCTGCCACTGTTGGGGAAAGAAGCAGAGTGGGATTAGAGCAGCAAGGCTGACATGTTGTATCGCTTGTGTCTAGGAACTTCCGGATCGTGGCAAGCACTATCACCTTTCTGGGGTCCCTGGGTTTCCTACTTGGAAAATGGAAGCTACAAATGAAAAAGTCTTATATTATTTTAAAATTTTATAGCCCAGTGGAGTAGAAGAGGAACTTTAAATGTTGGTGTGGGACCTTTAGCCTGTCCTTTTGTTTTTAGTAAACTTTATTTGGGGGAGTGTGGTCTAACTTCTATGCAGGAAAGTATAAAACGATAAGTTAACTTTCACACATTGAACATAGCAGTGCATCTTCCACCAAAATCAAGATACACACACAGCAAACACCCCCGAATGCTCCTCGTCCCCATTCCTGTCGCTCCCCCACTTCCCCAAACGTAACCACTCTCCAGACCTCGACCACCATAACTTAGTGTTCCCTGCTTTGGAAATTTCTGTGAATGGAATCAGGTGCTATGTGCTCATCTGCGTCCAGTGTCTTCAGTTAAATATTATGATTGTAAGATAAATTCTTGTTGCTGCAGGTAAATATAGCAGTATTTACTTATTTTATTGCCATCTATTATATTGCAAGGATATACTACAATTTATTAATCCATTCTGTTGGCGATAGATATTTGCATTTCCAATCTTGGGCTCTTTTAAGGAATGTTACTTTGAATATCCTTTTGATGTATATCTGTTCATATATCGCCATGGATCCCTAGGAGCAGAATTTCAGGGTCATGAATGTACATGTACAGCATCAGCAGACACTGCCAAACTGCTTTCCTAAGTTGTTCTGCAAAGTCACACTCCACCGAGTGGCTAGGAACAGTCGGATGGCTCCAGGTTCTTGCTGGCACTTGGTGGTGTTGGCCTTGTTTTTATTAAGCTCAGTGTTATAGAGCTGTAGTCACACGTCATACAGTCACCTGTGGTGCACAATCAACTGCTCACAGCACCACCACACCGTTGTGCATCCATCACCCCAATCTATTCCTTGAACACTTTCCTTATACCAGAAAAAGGAAAAACAAGAACAAGAAATAAAAGTAAAAAAGAACATCCAAATCACCCCCCCCCATTTTACATTTAGTAATTGTCCCCATTTTTCTTCTCATCCATCTATACACGAGATAAAGGGAGTGTGATCCGCAAGGCTTTCACAGTCACACTGTCACCGCTTTTAAGCTGCATTGCTTTACAATCCTCTTCAAGAGTCAAGGCTACTGGGTTGGAGTTTGATAGTTTCAGGTAGTTACTTCTGTCTATTCGAATGCGTTAAAACTTTAAAAGTGTTATTTATATAGTGCATAAGAATGCTCTCCAGAGTGACCTCTTGCCTCCATTTGGAATCTCTCAGCCACTGAAACTTGATTTTGTTTCATTCTGCATTCC
>PVKY010014603.1:0-10503 GCA_004027775.1 Bradypus variegatus | reverse complement strand
TGAGGAAGGCCCATCTGAGAAGGTGTCACTGGGCCAAGACCTAAATGACAAGGAGGAGCTAGCCACCTGTTGGTTTGGGAGCAGTGCTCTCCAGGCTAATGGTACAAACAGAGAAAAGGCCCTGTGGCAGAAACAAGCTCCATGTGTTCAAGGAACAAAAAGAAGGTGTTGATGTCAAAAGCTGACCTGAACTGACCTGAGGCTATTCATGGTCTTTATCTAGCATAACGATTGTTAATATTCAAACACTTCCATGCCAGTTGCTAAGTCTATTCCAGTTATGCTTTCGGGAACTGGGGAAATAACCACAGAATGGGTCCAGCCACCCACTGGACCCACTCTGAGATGGACCTTAGCTAGAACTCATTCAATCACCTGCCCTGCATAAGCCCCAACTCTGACTGGTGGACCAGAGTGATGTTTTGGGTATCCTGGAATTAATGTAACTTCTGAACCAGTGTCTAATAATCCCTGAAACATCTGATCATTTCCTCTTCCCCAATGCACAATTGCCCTGGTAAAAAGTTGTAAGTCCCCCTGGAGAACGCTGGGAGGAAGATTAACAGTATAAATTTTTGGCAGTGTAACAGGGTCCTTCCCCAAGGGTACCCAGTCTTCCCCTCATTCAAGGGGCTCTGGGTCTGTAAACTGTCTCAAGTCTGGGTATTGATTAAGGGGTCATGACTCTCTGTTTTTGTAATTCAAGGCAGAAATTTGTTCAGTTGACCTAAAATTCTTCTGGTTACACAGATCAAACAAGAATTTAGTAAACTCCCCAACTATTTTACTTCTAGGTACTCTATGATCTACTAGCCAATGCTCTATGTCTGTGTGTCAGATTATTTTGACTGCTGCTCTGAGCCTGTTTTCCATTATGGTAGCCACGCCCACCTTGTCTGTGGTGATTAACTGCTGCCACATGGCTTCTGCCAACTCAGGATCCAATTATCCCCATTGTGTTTAAGGATTCCAGCTCAGTGACAGCAGTTCCCACAGTAATATCTGACCCACAGAGAAGGGCGAGTACAGAGTTCTTCAGGGATGATGGAACTAGTCTCACAAATTTATTCCTCACAGTCCTGGTAAAAGGTGTGTCCTCTGGACATTCCAGGGATGTGTGAGCAGTTCTTCCACGATAAGTCTACTCTAACATTCCAATCTCTCTAAGCCTTTGAATCCCCTTCTCTACATTATACCAGGGCAGTTCTGGCATTTCAACCTCAGGTAATGCTGGCCACCTTTTGATCCACATTTCAGCCAACCACCCAAACTGTTAATGCCCTTTCTAACCCCTTGAGCTACAACAATGCAGAATCTCTGCTTAGTGGGCCCATATCAATAAATTCAGCCTGATCCAACTTTATATTCCCTCCACCATTATCCCACACCCTTAATATCCATTCCCACACATATTCCCCTGATTTCTATATAAACTGGAGAACTTATATAGTTCTTTTGGAGTATAGCATACTTCCTCATGGGTCACACTTTGTACCTCACCCTTCAGGGCCTGTCAGGACTTTAGTTATAGGTCTTGAAACAAAGACTGGTGGTAGGGATGGGTCATGAAAAGAATTAGAAGTATCCCTCAAGCCATTTACCTCCGGACATGCTATTGCAGTTTAATCTCATGAAACAGGATTAATCTCCCCAGATAGAGGAGTAAGGGCTACTCCTCAGGGGAGGTGATTACAGGTTTAGCAGGCACTGAAGGGTTAATCTCTTTAGGTGGAGGCTGGATGGCAGGCTCCTCAAGGCAGACTGGAGGTTGCAAAGCTGTTTCCTCAAAGCAGGCTGGAGGTTGGGTAGCTGTCTCCTCAGGGCAGACTGGAGGTGGGAGGGCTGTTTCCTCAGGAAAGACCACTACAGGTATATCTAATAAAGACTCAGCAGAATCCAGGGTTCCAATGTCCTCACTGCCATTATTATCAATCCATATGTCCCCATCCCAAGTTTCAGGATCCCATTCATTTCCAATCAATGTCTTTACTTTAAAAGCAGGCACCCTGAGAAGTTGAGATTTTAAGTTTACGTTGTAAATCTGCAATCACACAATGAGACTCTGGGTCTGGTTGTCAGAAATCTCAAGACTGCAGCACAGGAAATAAGATGTTCTTTCAGGGCACACATCTGTCATACAGCCTTGCAAAACTCTGTTGAGATGTCAAAAACACTGTTAACCAGAGCCTTGCTTCATACAAAAGTATGATTAGGAGAATCAAATGGTTATATTTTGCACATCTCCTTTGCCAACTCATGCCTTGGACTGTCAGTGCCATCTTGATTATAGGAAATGGAGTCATTAGTGCCTTTAAATTTAATCAGAGTAGAAAACCAATTGTAAAAGCCCATTTTAAGATTCTGTTTCTCAAGAACCATTCCCGATACCAAGTTGTATTAATTAGGGTTCTCTAGGGAAACAGAATCAACAAGAGATATCTATAAATATAAGATTGTATAAAAGTGTTTCATGCAACTGTGGGTATGCATGAGTCCAAATTTCGTAGGGCAAGCAGTGAACTGGCAACTCTGATGAAGGTGTTCAATGAACTCCTCAGGAACAAACTGCAACTTCAATGAACTCCTCAGGAAACGCTTCACTGGCTAGCTGAAGAAGTGAAGGTCCTCTATTCTTCTCCCTTAAGAGTCTTCAACAGATTGGATTAAATGCAGCTGACTGGATTTTCTCATTGTGGAAGACATGCCCTTTGTTGATGTAATCAGTCACAGCTGCAGCCAACTGACTGAAGATTTAACAAACCAGCCTTCTGGTTTATTAAGCAGCCACAAATGTCCTTACAGTACAGGTTAGGCTAGTGCTTGCTTGACCGGACACCTGGACACCATCACCTGGCCAAATTGACACATGAACCTAACCATCACAATTTCACTACAAAACTATTGATGTTTAATTATAAGGTGATGCAGCAGTTTCAAAAGTTCTACATAAGCGACTGTGAACTTACATAAATGGTTAAATGATGAAGGCTCTGAAATAATGAATTTTTACCAGAAAGCACAAGGTTTAGAGTCTATACAAGACCAACTAGCAGAGAACAAATATTTAAAATCAGAAGTTTCTGAACCAAAAAGGATTTTAAGAGCATAACATGTCTAATCTACTGCCCTCATTTGTGGACAAGGAAACTGAGGTTCCAAAAGGCCACTACTTGCCCAAATCAGCTAGTCTACAACAGACAAACCCTCGGCCTGCTACCTTCCCCGAGACAATGTACTTTCGTGGCCTTTAGTCTCTGTCCTGAGCACTCTGTAGGAGTGTCATGTTTGGATCCACCTCTGCTTTTGTGTGGACAGAATTCCCAAACATCCTCCAAAAAGTACTTCCATCAACTTAAGGAGAGAATAAAATACATATATATATATATATATATATATATATTTCCCTCCCTCAATTCCACTTTTCTTCCTCAAAATTTGGATGACTGTACAAATGGCTTATCAAAAGGCAGCAACCAATGCTTTTTGGCAAATGAATAACCAAGCAAGCAATGAAAGGTAAAAGGATATAGAATGAAAAACTCTAACAAATGATGGCAGTAAGTCACTCTCACATGGTTTGGGAAGTAAAAAACAGCTAACTTAAAATTAATCAGGGTCAAAAAAATCTTTCAACAGCAATAAGGCACTCACTTATGCACAGATACAGCCACTGTATTAAGTTGCAACACATGAAAGAGACAGAACAGCAGGTGGTATACAATTAAGTACATAATCCACATTTCCATGTTTGGGGCCCTTTCCCATCCTTACCTATAAAACATTTTTTCCTAGTCCTAGAATCAAGAACTACTAAATGTGCATACTTGGAAATCATGCCATATAATTAATTTATTCATTAAAACAACAACTTAATGCTTACTCTATGCTGGGGAATGTGCTTAGACAGGGTTGCAATAGTCAAACAAGAGAGCAACCTTCTCTTACGGAGGTTACAATACAGCATGGATACAGAAGTCAAGAAAATGTATTCCATGGCATTTTTAAAAATCATTCTGTTCATTTAAAAATCTCCATGATCCCCTACCAAATAAAATAAAATAAAACAAGGAAACAGATTTCAAGCATTTTAAAAATACAGCTTTTCTCCAAATTGCTGTGGACACATTTTTAAGAGGTGCTTCCCTAAAATCATATATGTACTCCTTCAACTCTGACCTGGTCATATTCTTTATACAGACGTTTATGATAAAGATTCTCCTCCTAGTCTGCCAATAATGAAATAACTATCAAAATATTGCTAAACCTAAACCAAAGGGTTGTTTCATTCCAGAAAACGTTTAACAGTATACATCCAGATGAGCACAAAATCTTTATAAACCCTGAGCGTTTCCACTTCCCAAACCTGTTGTCTGGACCCTGAAGAATTTACAGTACAAACGAACCACTTTACTGCACATTAAATAAGAGTATATCAAGAAAGGCGGGGCTTGTGAGATGTAGAGTCGAGCTCCCAGGAGGTCGGGTGCTGGAATCCAAGTCAGTTACCTTGTGCTTGGTCACGTGAGGGGCTCTAGACTCAGCTGATCTCCGGATGGAGAAAAGGGCTTGGAGCCATCAAGAGATCTTTCACTAGTGTGTGCATACCTACCCAGTAGAGTCTCTCCGGGCTAAATGGTATACAGAATGTCCAAAATAGAACAAAAGTGCAAAAATCCTCTTCACACTTTATACCTGGGGCTGGTACTCTCCCCCCATTGCAAATTCCCATGCAAAAAACAGGCCCCTTGAACCAAAGTTTTGACATCCGGGACGAAACGGGAATAAGAAGATACAGTGCCTTTGTCAACCTAAAGGGCGACATGATAGAGAGACTATAGGAACGGCAGGGAATAAATAAGAATCCAGGAGTGCTTTGGAGGTATAGGAAAAGACTCAAACTCTAGGTCCCAGGTGGGGGTACTTCGTGAGGGAGGACAAGGAGTTAGGAAGAGACTCAAAAGACTCGGGTACCGTGAAGAAGGCACCTCGACAGCAGGGAAATCGGGAGAAGGAGCGCCGATTCCCCTAAATCGTCGGGAGAACGAGATCTCGACCCCAGATGGTGAAACCGGAACCCTGGAAGGAGCTTCGAGTTCTTGGTGCCTCCGAGTACACGACAGGTGTCCCCGGTGCTGCAGGAAGGACGCGGAGGCATAAAGCAAGCGCGCGGGGTCTGCGGCACTGCGGACACAGCGAGGGCAGGGGCTGGGGCGCCGTGGGGGTCGTGCGGGTCCCGGAAGGTGCGCTGGCGGGGACTCGGCGCGGCTACTCACCTCTCCAAACTGGAAGGCGGAGACGATGGTGACCACGACGCCCACGAAACAGATGTAGAGTCCATACCTGTGGGACAGGCAGGTATACGTCTGTCTCTGTAAGAGCTTGAGCAGCATCACCCTGGCCGCCGCCACGCTACACCACGCCACACCACGCCCCGAGGAGCCAGAGCCGCCGCCTCAACAAGCCGCCATTCAGTGGCCCCGCAAGGGCAAGCGCGCTCAGATCACCAGCTCCCGGCGCCGCTCATTGCCGCTCCGGGGACTGACACCCGCTAGGCTCCGCGTCGCGGCCGCCGCTTCCGGGAGCCCAGAGCCCACGCCCTCGGCGCGGCGGAGGCGAACCCGCGGCCCGCGAGGCGGCGGGCGCCGCCCCGGTCTGGCCCGGCGAGAAGCAGCAGCAGCGGAGACCGCAGTGCCACCTGGCGGCCGGAGGGGAAGAAGGAGATGAGGCACGCTCTACATTTGCGCATGCGCGCGGGTTCTCCCGGCTGGCCTGGGATTTATGTACTTGGTCTGTGCAGGCAAATCCGAGCGGGACGGGCTGGCTGTTAGCCTGATTGCTGCAAAAGGGGTTCCAGGCCGTCCTCTGCATCGAGGCTATCCCACAGACTGTGCTATAATGTCAAGGATATTATTGTGCACAAAGCCTTTTCTGCATTTACAATCCTTGGGAAATCGTGCTTTTTTACAGCGCTCAGGGGGAGGCGCTGCATGGGCTCATTTCCGTCCCTTTCCTAAGCATATTGTTTGAAAGGGAGATTTTGGGCAAAATGTGCCGAAACAGAAATTCATTCATTCATTTATTCATTACACATATATTTAGTGTCTTCCACAGTGCTTGGTGTCACTCAAAAATGAACTAGACCTGGCCACAGTTCCCAGTGTGTTATGATAGAAATTGTGCCGTGTACAGGGAAGAACCCACACACGATGGTCAATTAATTCTACTCTGACACCAGGTTATTTCCAGGAGGTCCTCCCCTTGCTGCTTCTTACTTGGAAGAATATTCTCTAATTAATATAAGCAAATGACTAAAATCTAATCACCTTGGTAAACAACACACTGTTTCTTCCCACTTGTCACCATCATTCAGAGAATTTTTCCAAGTATCCTCAGAACCAGTTTCAGGAAGTACTTCAAAACACCCACTAGGTGGTCGTCGGCTACACAATGCAAACTAAATGGGTGAAACGGACAGATTTGCAGAAGGGATTAGCTTCTTTCAAATCCAGGGCAAGGTTTTTACCCTTTTCAGTTATTTTACTCCTTCTTTAGGAGAAGCTGATAAATGTACATGAAAAAGATGATGGCAGTAGTACAAGACACTTGTCCAGTTATGAGGTCTTTTCAAAGATAGTGGTGACAGATAAGATACAAAACCATTTGTCACTCCACAGGACTCTCTTATGACTTTCTATAATATACTGGGCTCATCCCATCCTCACAACCTTTGTGGTAGATACCGTTATTATCCCTGCTATAGAGACAAAGAAACTGAGGGACAAAGAGGTTAAGTAACTGTATAGCGTCGCACAACTAGTAAATGACAGACTTGGGATTTGAACCAGGTACTGTGGCTATAAAACGGGACTAGGAATACAGGAAGGCAAGTGAGGTGAATTGTGCAAGTGCAGGGTAGGATTCTGTCTTTATTTAAAATTTTCATATTTTGTTCATGGATTTTTGCATTAATCTTGATTTTTTTTAATATTGCATTAAAATTATTTATCTTGATTCCTGAAATTCTTGACTTCCCCTTAAATTTCACATCCAAAGTGAGTGCCTCACTTACTTACCTGGGCCAGGCCCATATCTTTTCTTCTAAAAAGAAGTATGCTTTGTTGTAGTGCAAGTCACCCTTAAAAGTTTTTTCTTTCTCTTTATGCTCCAACCAGAAAGCTTGATGGTAGCCAGCAGTATTGTCTAAGTCCTTTCTTTCAGAGAACTTACTCTTTCTCACACTCTCTGTCTTCCAGCTGAGCCACTGAGGCTGAACTTGTGTAAAATAAATGTGAATGTAATGTGATACACCTGTAGTAGCTACCCTACCATATTATTAGGACAGTTCAGTAAACAATGCATGAAAATGCTTGAGTTAAGAGCCTAAGACATTTTAAGTATAGGAAAATGTTAAGAAAAGAATATTTAACTTTGTTCTATAAGTGATGAGGCTTTTGAGCAGGAAAATGAACTGACCCAATATGAACTTCAAGAAGATTAATCTAGCAGCATATAATCTGTGGAAATGACTTTAAACTATCAGTAAACAGTTTAAGAAATAACCAGTGACATCTCATTTATTGGGAAACCTAAAATAACCTGAACACAGCAGAAACCCAAGAAATCAAAAAGTCTGTCAGAAGATCATTGAAACCCATGAATTTTGCATTTAGAATTCCTCAGTCTCTCTCAAAATTTGATGAATATAATTGAGAAACTGTTATCTGGGTTCTCAGTCCATAACATATCAGAAAAATAATCAAATTAGGAGCTCCCCTCCCTGTCCTTCCCCCAAGCAAGAAGTGACTGTCATCAGTTCAGTCTTCAGGAAAAATTTGAGAAAAAATCTTTTTTTAAAAACAGGAGTCATAACAGTCCAAACAGCGTAAACATCTCGGGCCAACATAGATAAGAGGCTACAATAGGGAGGTATATAGAAGGCACCATGTCTCCCAGAACAGTAGGATAATGGGTTATATGGTGATAACCCCAATCTTTGAGGAAACTGTAAGCGATGTTTAGTGCTTATTTATTCAGTGTTCACCAATAAATATTCTGTGCTGGGCACTTTACCAGGCACTGAGGCTATAGTGGTGACCTAGGAAGACATGTTCCATGCTTTCATGGAATTTAAACTCTGATAGGACAGATACGTAATGAATTAGTCTTGTAAGGAGAACTAACCTAGCCAGCAAGGTCAGAGAAGGCTTCCTGGAGGAGGTGATGCTGAAGCTGAGACTTGAGGGCTAAAGATGGGAGGTAGGAAAGGAAGAGCATTTGGACATGGTCGGCCATGTTGAAGGCTCTAATCTAAGACAAGAGGGGCCAGAGGTGCAAGAAGATGAAGCTAGAGAGTTTGGCAGGGCCTTGGAGGCCATATGAAAAATAAAGGACTTAGTCCTAAAAACAATGCAGAACTTTAATAAAATCCAAAAGTTTGAAAAATGACATGATCAGATATGAATTTTAAGAACCATAACTGTGGTGTGGAAAATAAATTGGAGGGGGGCCCTGAGTGAGACCCAGGATGCCCTATTAAATTTCAATTTCAGATACAATTTTTTTTTTTAGTATAAGTATATCCCATGCAATATTTGGGAAATACTTATATTAAAAACAACATTCAATATTATCTGAAATTCAAATTTAATTCGGCATTCTGCATTTTTATTTACTAAATCTGGCAACTCAGTATGGGAGGCTACTGGAGATTTTAGGCAGGAGGTCAAGGTGGCTTGGAATAGGATAGTAATAATGTCATTGTGTAAGAAAAGGATAAGTTTAGCTTTCACATAGAGACAGCATGGAATAAAAATGAAGGCAGAGCCAGCTTAAACAAGCCCTGTGGTAAAGGGAAGAAAGAGAGAATTCACGCCAGCTCCTTATATGGAATAACAACCATGGTTACTGGAATGTAAAGAGATATGAGGTAAAATCAGAGGCGGGAACTCCCAGCAGGAAGTTTAAACTAAATGAAGTCTCTCGGATAGGGTGATCAGTTCAAAATCTCAATGATGAGCTAGTTGGCTCTCTTGGATAGGCTGTACAAGTTAAAATCTCAGAGATGGGCTAGTTAGTTCTTTCGGATAGGCTGTAGCCTCTGCAGTACCCAGCCAATGGGGAAACAGGGGAGGGACTTGCGCATTAGGAATAGGGGGTTGAAAGGTTGCCATTCTCTTCCTCCGGCACACCAGCCTGCCATGTTTTTGGCTGTGTGCCCTTTCTTGCAAGATCGTAAATAAATTCTTTTCTCCTCCAGAACCAAGTGAGCGTTCATTCCCTTACAGGTACCGCTCTATTTCTCACAACTTAGGGGCTCGTCCGGGATCCGAAGCTTCGGAGGGGGACCCCCGAGGTAGACAAAGGGAAGGCGCGCCCCGCTGATTGAGCGGTCCCAGACTCCGCTGTCAGGAAGGCCATCTCCGGCAGCTAAAGGGCCCGAGACCAGACACTTGGATCTGCCAGATGTGGATGAGAAAAGGGGAAAAGGGAAAGTCTGCCTCTGGTTGACCAGGCAACTCCGTGCACAGACCAAGGTAAGGAACAAAATGTTATATTACCTTAGTGGTTGGGAATTCATGATGAGTCTGGAGCTGACTGTGTGTGACTGAGACGTGCGACATACTGCACAAAGCGAGTGCGGAGTCCCTGTTTGTGGTTCCCTTCTCCTGCGAGGGAAAGGGCCAGAGACGGATGAAGCAAAAGGAACTGAGAGAAAGAAGCCCAGACAAGACTCAGAATGGGGAATAGAGGCAGTGGCTGGCCAGGGAGGAAGAAAAGAGGGCACCTATAGAGTCCGGAGGAAGAAAAGAGGGCACCTATAGAGTCCCTCGGGGACATCCCTCCAGATAGTCCACTAGGTAGGATGTTAAAATATTGGACCAATAGCGATTGGACCAAGGGAAAGGACAAAAAGGAAATGATTAAGTATTGCCATCACATTTGGATTGAAGAAAGCATTTCACTGCCAGATGCATTCTGGCCAAAATATGGGACAGAGGAGGACTGGCTCTGTGCCAATCTTGTAATTTATGTTAATGAGAAAAAAAACCCTTTTCTAAGGAGAAGTTTGATTGCACCACATGCTGGCTGAGGAGCAGGAAGGCTCCCTTTTACCCTGTGAAAGATGGGGGTCCAGGCTCCAAAGCTGAGTTGGTAGAATCTAAGCCCTGGGACCCCTTATTGAACCTTCCTCCTCCCTGCTGTTCCCCTCCTCTCCTGGGGCAGGGATTGTTAGAATTTGAGGGCCTAATGGGGTCCACGCAGGTTCCGGGGGAGCTGGGGACCCATCGGTGCTGGCTGCCCTACGAGATATGACCCATCCATGGTTGGGGGAGGAATTAGCACAGTGCAAAAAGAATGTATGGGTTTTCCATTTCCAAAAACTCTTGAAGGAGGGAGAGTGGGGGAACATCACCCTGTCGAATCCCTTTGCCTCTTGAGGGAGGTGCCTGTGGGGCCAGGGGAGGTCGGGTATGTAAATGCCCCATTGACGAGTGCAGAGGT
>PVKY010014602.1:0-10506 GCA_004027775.1 Bradypus variegatus | reverse complement strand
CCTCCTGCCTTGTGGAAGAAATGTAGATGCCCTTATATAGATAGTGGTGAAGGTGGTGAGCACATAAATACATAACCATACAGAGAACCATTGATTATTTACTTAGGATGGAATGTATGGTGAGTGAACAAAACCATATTTAAAAAAAAATGTGTTGATGACAAAAGCTTGAGGGCAATATACTGAGTGAAATAAGCCAGACACATAAGGGCAATTATTGCAGGGTCTCACTGATAGGAACTAATTGTAATATGTTAACTCATAGACATGAAACATAACATACCAGGATATAGGACGAGGCTTAAGAATGGAGCAGTTGCTTAGTATGAGCGGAATGTTCAACTAGGATGAACTTGGATGTTTGGAAATGAACAGGTGTGTCGGTAGCAAGATGTGAGAATGACTAACAGTGCCGAATGGCATGTAAATGCGGTGGAAAGGGGAAGCTCAGGGTCATATATGTCACCAGAGGGAAGGTTGGAGATTGAAAGATGGGAATGTATAAAACTGAATCCTGTGGTGGGCAGTGTCCATGATTAACTATGCAAATATTGGAAATCGCTTCCATGAACCAGAACAAATGTATGACAATACAATTGGAAGTTAATAATAGAGGGGTATATAGGGAGGAAATATATACATATTGCAGACTGTATACTGCAGTTAGTAGTATTTCAGCATTTTTTCATGGACAGTAACAAATGTGCTATACCAACACTATGAGTCAACAATTGAGGGGTTGTTGGGGATAGGGGAGGATTCGAGTTTTCTTTTCTTTTTTCTTTTTTCATCTTTCACTTTATTTCTTGTCTGGAGCAATGAAAAGTTTCTAAAAATTGAACAGAAATTAAGTGTGGTGATGGATGCACAGCTACATGAGGGTACCCAGGGGCAACTGATTGTAATGGTAAAATTATGTCACTTGAATTATTCATTAATGAAAAATTTTTTCTTTTATTTAAAAAAAAAACACAAAAAGTAAATGTACAATTGGGGAAGAAGGGAATGGGATATTTTGAATGTTCTTTTCAATTTTAATTTTTATTTTATTTTTTGGAGTAATGAAAATGTTCAAAGATTGATTGTGGTGATGAATGCACAACTATATGATGATATGGTAAACAACTGATTGTATGCTTGGAATGACTGTATGTTATGTGATTTTGTCTCAATAAAATTGCATTAAAAATAAAAAGAAGTTATAAGGTGCAGCTAAAACTGTGCTTAGAGTGAAATTATAGCTATAAACATTTATATTAGAAGAGATGAGAGATCTCAAAATAAAAAAACCTAAATTTCTACCATAAGGATCTAGGAAAAACAAGGAGCAAATGAAAGCCAAAGAAAGCAGAAGGAAGGAATATAATGAAGATTACAGCAGAAATTAGTGAAACAGGAAAGTGGCAGAGAAAACCAATAGCAATGAAAGTTGGTTCTTTGAAAATAACAAAAAAAAACTGGCAAACTTTTAGCTAGATTGACCAAGAAAAAATAAAATCAGGAATTAAAGAGGGAGCATCACTACTGACCCTTCAGAAATTGAAAGGATTATAAGGGAATTCTATCAACAACTTTATGTCAATAAATCAAACAACCTATATGGAATGGACAAATTCCTAGAAACATACAAATTACTAAAACTGACTCAAAGAGAAATAGAAAATCTGAATATACCTATGTGATGTTTAGGTTCATGTGTCAACTTGGCCAGGTGATAGTACCCAGCTGTCTGGTCAAGGAAACACTGGCCTAACAATTGCTATGAGGATGTTTGAGGCTGGTTAATAAACCAACAGGCTGGTTTATTAAATCATCAGTCAATTGACTGCAGCTATGACTGATGACTCACCAAAGGGCATGTCTTCCACAATGAGAGAATGTAATTGGCTGGATTTAATCCATTAATCAGTTGAAGACTTATAAGCAAGACAGATAGAGGACCTTCACTTCTTCTTCAGCTACCCAGTGAAGCATTTCTTGAGGAGTTCGTCAAAGTCGCCGGTTCGTTTCCTGAGGAGTTCATTGGACATCTTCCTTGGAGTTGACAGTTTGCTGACTGCTCTACAGAATTTGGACTCATGCATACCCACAGTTGTGTGAGTCACTTTTACAATTTGATAGTCAGAGACACCTCTCATTGATTCTGTTTCCCTAGAGAACCCTAACTAATACAACCTATAAGGAAATTGAATTAGTACTTTAAAGTTTTCCTACCACCCCGCCACCACCACCCCAAAAAAACCCTGGGCCCAGGTGGTTTCACTGGCGAATTCTACCAAATACTTAAAGAAAAACTAACAGCAATCCTTCACAAACTCTTAAGGAAGATAGAAGAGGATGGAACACATCTGTGCAGTTTGGATATATTATGTCTCCAAAAAGCCATATTCATTAATGCAATCTTCTGAGGGCAGACTGATTAATCTGTTGACTAGGGTGGAAATGTTTGATCAAATTATTTCCATGGAGGTGTGGCCCTGCACATTCAGGGTGGGTCTTAATTAAATCACCAGAGTCCTGTAAGAGAGTTCACAGACAGAAGGAGCTCAGAGCAGCTAAGGAAGACTTTTGGAGAGATGCTTGCTGATGCTTTGAGATGCTTGGAGATATTGGGAGAGATGGTGGACCAGAGTTTGCTCCAGAGAAGCTAAGAGAGGACCCCAATGCTTAGATGCATCAGAGCTGAAGAAGCTAAGAGAGACCCAGAGACATTCTGGGGAAAGCCAATTTGAAACACAACCCAGAGCAAAGGACCAGCAGACACCAGCCACATGCCCTCCTGGCTGACACAGGTGTTCCAGATGCCATTGGCCATTCTTTGGTGAAAGTTCCTCTTGTTGATGCCTTACTTTGGACACTTCTATGGCCTCAGAACTGTAAATTTGTGACCTAATAAATCTGTTTTATAAAGTCAATCCATTTCTGGTATTTTGCATAATGGCAGCTTTAGCAAACTGGAACAGATTTTGGTACCAGAAAAGTGGGTGCTGCTGAGTTTGCAAATACCAAACAAGTTGGAACAGCTTTTCAAATGGATAAGGGGAAGATTCTGGAAGAATTGTGAAAAACTTGATAGAAAAGGCCTAGATGACTTTGAAGAGACTTTGGTAGAAATACAGACTCTAAAGATACTTCTGATGAGGGCTTGAACAGAAATGTTGAATGTGTCATTGCCAAATGGAAGGAAGGTGATCCTTGTTTTAAAGTGACAGAGTTTGGCAAAATTGAGTTCTGGGGTTGGATGGAAAGCAATTTGAAAGCTATGAGATGGAATACTTAGCTGAAGAGTTCTCCAAGCTAAATGTGGGAAATGCAGCCTGGCTTCTCCATACAGCTTTTAGTAAAAAATGTGAGAGAAAAGAGATAAGCTGAGAAATGAACTCTTGGGTTCAAAGGAACCAGAAATTGATGGTCTGGAAAACTCTGGGTTTCCAGAAAGCGAGACCCAAAAGGCTACTGCCTCATGTGAGGAGTTACTGAAACCAGCTGCCATTTCAGCACAAGCCAAGATTGGAGATGGAGTTATCCAGAAAGGATTTGTGGAAGGTCCTGTTGTCTGATGGTTTTCACCTGTTTGCTGCATGCAAAGCCAACAAATTTTTTTGTGAGACCTTCATAGATGGAGCCACTGCTCCATCTATGGAGGGGACAAAGAAGGGACACATGGGAGGAAATACTTCTTGAAAGACAGAGCCATGGAGGTTGAGGTCTGGAGTCAAGAAATCTCAGGCAGGGAGAGTGGAGCAGCCCATGCACACGGAAAGGGTGAGTTTGCCCCAGAGGCAGAGCACAGGCCTTCCACCTGGATGCTCAGGAAGAGTTCTGCCACCCCAGGCCCCAAAGAAGGTAAAGCACATTCCCCTGGGATTGGGGAGAGCCTGGCTGCCACCCCACTGTTCAGAGACAGGAGAGATTTTGCCCCAGAGAGGCAGAGTCTGGGTGGCATCCCGAAGTTTGAAGAGGGTGGGGCCAAGAAGAAGGTGATCTCCCCAGTGTGTAGACGTGTTGGAGCACTCACCCCAGCATTTGGAGAGAAAAAGACCTCTGCATAAGACTTTGGAAAGGGTTGGACTCCTTCTCTCTCAAGCACTGAGGATAAAATGTCAATCTGTAAATGACTCCCAGACTTTGAAATCTAATGGAGTTTGCCCTTTGGGTTTTAGGAACTGTTTTGGTTCTGTGAACCCTGTTTTCCTTTCAATTTCTCCCTGTGGCAATTGGAATGTTTATCCTAAGACTGTCCCTCCTTTGCATATTGGCAGCAGATAACTTGTTCTGAGTTTCACAGGTCCACAGCCAGAGGAGAATGTTAGGACTTTGTACTTACCTGTAGTGTGATGGAATTAATGTATTTTTGCATTTGGAAAGAACATGTATTTTGGGGGTCCAGGGGGTGGAATGTAACATCATCAACTCATTCTGTGAGGAAGGTGTTATCCTGATACAAAAATCAAAGGCATCACAAGAAAAGAAAAGATAAATACCATCCATTAATATAAATGCAAAAATCCTCTACAAAGTACTAGCAGATTGAATCCAGTTACATACAGAAAGATTTATGCATCATAACCAAGTGGGCTTTATCCAGGAATGTAAGGCTGGTTTAATATCCAAAAATCAACTCATGTTATATACCATATTAATAGAATAAAGCACAAAAAAACACGTGATCATCTCCATTTATTTGAAGAAGCACTCCAAATATTCCAACACCCATTCATGACAAATATTCTCAAAAATCTAGGACTAAAATAGAACTTCCTCAATGTGACAAAGGGCCTATGAAAAATCTGCACCTAATGTCAAACTTAAAGTTGAAAGACCCATTATTTTCCCTCTGAGGGTGGGAACAAGGCAAGGGTGTCTGTGCTCACCACTTCTGTTTGAATATTGAACTGGAGGGTCCAGCCAGTCCGATCAGGCAAGAGAAATAAATAAATGACATTCACAAGGGAAAGGAAGAAGTAAGTGCCCCTGTCCACAGATGACATGATAGAGTATAGAGGAACAGGAAGGAACCCTCTCTAACGCCGACGGGTTGGCGGTTGTGGGAGACGGCAGTGGGAGCTGGGGAAGTCCACTGAGGCCCGTGGGCCGGCAGGGGCGGCCTGAGCTCGGGGGCTGCGGCGCCCGGGGCGCAGGGGTGCAGGCTGGGGAGCCGTGAGCGCGGCGCTCGCCTCTCCCCTCCTCCGGCAGGCAGCAGGGGGAGGCAGGTGGCTCCGGCTCCTGCAGGGCGGGACGGAAGGGTTTGCCTCGGACCCGGGCTGGGCCTGATCGCATCCCTGGGCGCATGAGCGGAAGCGGGGCGCTGGGCCCGGCTCCCACGGCCACAGCTCCAGTTCCTGGGCAGAGGCGGCGGAGAAACCTGAGTCAGTGACCTTCTGGAACTAGAGAAAGCAGTAAAGTGCCGAATCCAGAAACGCCGCTTCCAAAGTCAGGGAAGGGCCCTCCGGGGAGCGGGTGAGTGCGGCGGGCTTCTCCGTGAGCAACTCTAGAGGGGCCGGAGCACGCCCGGGACCGCTGTTTAGGGGTGTGACACCCCCCCCACAGCAGACGCGGGGAGCTCCCGGGAGGGAACCCCGGGGGTCGCGGTTGCTCTCCGCACATGCAAGTCCGGGACAGGGTTGTGCAACCGCGAGAAACGCGGAAGGGAGTGGTGCCACACGGGCCATCAAGACCCCCACACCCCAGAGGCTCAGGGGCGCACGACAGGACGGGAGCGAGCACGTTACATCCGTGGGGTGCCCCTAGTGGACTCCCTGCTCCTGGCCCATGTCTCAGCCCCAGCGCAGGACGTCCCCAGAGCACGTGGAGAACAGGTGCACTGATTGGTTCCCCACCTGGTTTGGACTCCGCCCACCACACAGGTGAAGTTCAGGGAAGCCCTACTTGGGAGCGCCACCTGCTGGTAGGTGGGGGAACCTACACTCCAGCGAGCTATAGCTCGCCCAAATTATATAGCAGTGCTCAAATAATCCTGCATTCCCCAAAATAATCCTATCAAGATAACCATATGCCCTGACACCAACAGAAAATCCTAAGCACTTGAAGACTAGAAGATATGGACAAGCCAAATGAACAAATTAAAAAGCCAAAAGAGTCACAAAATTTGGAACAATTAGATAAGTACACACAAACCTTGAAAACAATTTCAGTGACATGGCTAAATACATACAGAACACCAAGAAGACTCTAGAAGAGCATGAAGAAGAATTGGAAAGAGTAAAGAAAAAAATAACAGACCTTATGGAACTGAAAGACAATGTGGATCAAATTAAAAATATACTAGAGACATACAACAGCAGATTTGAAGAGGCAGAAGAAATGTTTTGTGAACTTGAAGACAGAGTATTTGAATGTGAGCACACAAAAGAACAAATCAAAAAATTTGAAATGGATCTCAGGGAAATGATGGACAAAATGAAGTAAACAAATATAAGAATCATTGGTGTTCCAGAAGAAAAGAATAAAGGGGCGGGAAGGGTGTGTCAAGACATAGTTGGGAAAAACTTCCCAACAGCTTATAAATGACAGAAATATGCAACTGAAGATACCCAAGAAACTCCAAATAGAATAAATCCAAATAAACCCATTTTGAGACATATACTGATCAGATTGTCAAATGCTGAAGAGAAGGAGAGACTTCTGAAAGCAGCAAGAGAGAAGTGATTCACCACATACAAGGGAAACAATGTAAGACTAAGTAGTGACTACTCAGCGGCCACCATGGAGGCGAGAAGGCAGTGGTATGACATATTCAAGATTCTGGAAGAGAAAAGTTGCAGTCAAGAATTCTTTATCCAGCAAAGCTCTCCTACAAAATTGAGGAAGAGTTGAAAATTTTCAGACAAATGCTGAGAGAATTTGTTACCAAGAGACCTGCCCTGCAAGAAATACAAATGGGAGCTCTACCAGCTGAGAAAAAAAGAAAGGAGAGAGAGGTCTGGAGAAGGGCAAAGAACTGAAGAATATTAGTAAAGGTAACTTAAAGGGTTAAAAAAGAGAGGGAAAATAGTTCTGACAACTAAAACCAAGGGATAAGATGACTAGTTCAAGAACTCCCTTCACAGTAATAATTTAGTATTAAACTTGCCAATTAAAAGATACAGACTGGCAGAATGGATTAAAAAATATGACCCCTTGATATGGTATTTACAAGAGACTCATTTTAGACCCTGTGACACAAAGAGACTGAAAGTGAAAGGATGGAAAACCTATTCTATGCAAGTGGCAACCAAAAGAAAGATGGATAATTATGCTAATATCGGACAAAATAGACTTTAAATGCAAAGAAAACATGATTGACAAAGAAGGACATTATATATTAATAAAAGGGACCATTCATCAAGAAGAAATAACAATCATAAATGTTTACGCACCCCATCAAGGTGCTCCAAAATACCTAGGAAGAACATTGGCTAAACTGAAAGGAGCAATAAACACATCTACATTAATAGTGGAAGACTTCAGTACACCACTCCCTTCTATAGATAGAATAACTAGACAGAGGACCAATAAGGAAACTGAGAACATAAACAATATGATAAATGAATTAGACTTAACAACCATACAGAGATTGGTACATCTGAAAGTACCAGGATATACATTCTTCTCTAGTACCTGTGGAACATATTCCAGGATAGATCATGTGCTGGGGCACAAAACAAGTCTTAATAAATTTAAAAAGATCGAAATTATTCAAAGCACATTTTCTGACCATAATGGAATGCAACTAGAAATCAACAACCTCCAGAGAACCAGATATTTCACAAATATATGGGGGTTAAACAGTGCACTCATGAACAACCAGTGGGCCAAAGAAGAAACTGACAGAGAAATAGGTAAATATCTAGAGATGAATGAAAATGAGAATGCAACATATGAAAACCTATGGCATGCAGTGAAGGCAGCACTGAGAGGGAAATCTATAGCTCTAAAAGCATACTTCAAAAAGCAAGAAAGAGCTAAAACCAAAGACCTAACTGAACAACTGAAGAGACTAGAGAATGATCAGAAAGCTAACCATAAAGCAAATAGAAGAAAATACATAACAAAGATTAAAGCAGAAATAAATGAGCTGGAGAACAACAACAAAAAAATAGAGAATAAATAACACCAAAATCTGGTTCTTTGAGAAGATAGACAAAATTGACAGACCCTTAGCTAGACAGACAAAGTAAAAAAGAGAGATTATCCAAATAAAGAGAATCAGAAATGAGAGTGGGATAATTATTGTGGATCCTGAAGAAAGGAAATCATAAGAGGATATCAAGAACAACTGTATGACAACAAGCTAGACAATTTAGAGGAAATGGACAATTTCCTGGAAACACAAGAACAATCTAGACTGATCCAAGAAGAAATAGAAGGTATCAACCAACAATTACAAGCAAAGAGATCCAATCAGTCATCAAAAATCTACCTACAAATAAAAGCACAGGGACAGATGGCTTCACAGGGGAATTTTACCACATTTTCCACAAAGAATTGACACTGAAACAAAAGTAAATAAAAATAAAGAAGAATTAACACCATTCTTGCTCAAACTCTTTCAAAAAATTGAAGAAAAAGGAACACTACCTAACTCATTTTATGAAGCTAATATCACTCTGATACCAAAACCAGTCAAAGATACTATAAAAAAGGAATGAATATAGATGCAAAAATTCTCAAGAAAATACTTGCAAATTGAATCTAAAGGCACATTAAAAGAATTACACACCATGACCAAGTGGAGTTCATTCCAGGCATGCAAGGATGGTTCAACATAAGAAAATCAATCAATGTATTATAACACATTAACAAATCAAAAGAGAAAAATCAAACAATCACCTCAATATATGCTGAAAAAGCATTCGACAAAATCCAACATCCCATTTGATAAAAACACTTGAAAATGTAGGAATTGAAGGAAAATTCCTCAATATGATAAAGAGTATATATGAAAAACCCACAACCAACATAGTACTCAATGGTGAGAGACTGAAAGCCTTCCCTCTAAGATCAGGAACAAGACAAGGATGCCCGCTATCACCACTGTTATTCAACATTGTGCTGGAAGTGCTAGCCAGGGCAATCCGGCAAGACAAAGAAATAAAAGGCATCCAAATTAGAAAAGAAGAAGTAAAACTGTCATTATTTGCAGATGATATGATCTTATATCCGGAAAACCCTGAGAAATTGCCAATACAGCTCTTGGAGCTAGTAAACAAATTTAGCAAAGTAGCAAGTTACAAGATTAATGCACATAAGTCAGTAATGTTTGTATACACTAGAAATGAATGAAGTGAAGAGACACTCAAGAAAAAGATACCATTTTCAATAACAACTAAAAAAATCAAGTACCTAGGAATAAACTTAACCAAAGATGTAAAACACCTATACAAAGAAAAGTACATAACTCTATTAAAAGAAATAGAAAGGGACCTTAAAAATGGAAAAATATTCTATGTTCATGGATAGGAAGGCTAAATGTCATTAAGATGTCAATTCTACCCAAACTTATCCACAGATTCAATGCAATCACAATCAAAATTCCAACAACCTACTTTGCAAAATTGGAAAAGCTAGTTATCAAATTTATTTGGAAAGGGAAGATGCCTCAAATTGCTAAAAACACCCTAATAAAGGAAAAACAAAGTGGGAGGACTTACACTCCCTGACTTTGAAGCTTATTATAAAGCCACAGTTATCAAAACAGCATGGTACTGGCACAAAGATAGATATATTGATCAATGAAATTGAACTGAGAATTCAGAGTTAGACCCCCAGATCTATGGCCAACTGATCTTTGATAAGGCCTCCAAAGTCACTGAACTGGGTCATAATGGTCTTTTCAACAAATGGGGCTGGGAGAGTTGGATATCCATATCCAAAAGAATGAAAGAGGACCCCTACCTCACACCCTACACAAAAATTAAAGTACATCAAAGACCTCAATATAAAAGACAGTACCATAAAACTCCTAGAAGATAATGTAGGGAGACATCTTCAGGACCTTGTATTATGAGGTCACCTCCTAGACCTTACACCAAAGCACAAGCAACAAAGGAAAAAATACATAAATGGGAACTCCTCAAGCTTAGAATTTTCTATACCTCAAAGGAATTTGTCAAAAAGTTGAAGAGGCAGACAACTCAATGGCAAAAATTTTTGGAAACCATGTATCTGACAAAAGACTGATATCTTGCATATATAAAGAAATCCTACAACTCAGTGACAATAGTACAGAGAGCCTGATTATAAAATGGGCAACAGATATGAAGAGACAGTTCTCTGAAGGAGAAATACAAATGGCCAAGAAACACATGAAAAAATGTTCAGCTTCACTAGCTATCAGAGAGATGCAAATTAAGACCACAACGATATACGATCTCACACCAATTAGAATGGCTGCCATTAAACAAACAGAAAACTACAAATGCTGGAGAAGATGAGGAGAAACTGAAACTCTTATCCATTGTTGGTGGGACTGTATAATGGTTCAGCCACTCTGGAAGGCAGTCT
>PVKY010014601.1:0-10472 GCA_004027775.1 Bradypus variegatus | reverse complement strand
CTTTGACAGAGACCCCTCCCTATAGCTCAAGGGCCCTGCTTGGGCCCTTGCAGGGACAGGGAGCCCCTCCCTCCCAAGGACACCTGCTCCCCACTGGGCAGCCTGACGCTTCTGTTGGAGTTGGCGGTGACTCCTGCCAAAGGGCCAGCTCTACCCCAGGGCCCTGTGGACACAGCTGCTCCCTCCAGCCACACAGCCCTTCTGAGATCAGAAGCCGTTTCCCGTGGCCATGTCCTTCTCACAGGAGGTGGCAGCCCCCAGCGGCCCACTGCTCCTCGGCCTCGCTCCACCTCACCCCCCAAAGCAGGTCCAGAGTGTGCTCCTAGAGGACATTTGGAAAATCCAGAGAAACACAAATTAAAAATAAAACACCCGCAGTTCCACCAACTGGCAATAAACTCTGTTTATTATGTGGGCATTTTAAATTACCCAAGTCGTATAATACTACCCAAAAAAGTCAGAAACAGGAAAAAACCATCACTCTGCACCCCCACCTCGTACCACACTGTGGACACTGCCACAGCCTCCAGGCTTTTTCCTGCTGCACATGTTTCTTAGATTGGTACACCCTTAAGGTACACATAATTCTATACACGGCTTTCCCCCTTTACATCCTTGCCATATTTGCATAATTATCCCTTTTAATGACCGCCTAGTATTCCAGCGAGAACGTGTGCTATAATTCACTAAACTGCTCCTCCGTCATTGGGCATTTCAGCTGCCTCCAATTTTTTGTCATTAAAAATAATGTTGCAGTGAGTATCTTTGGGCTCACGGCTCTCCCATATTTTGGATGATTTCCTCAGAAGAGCGTCCCAGATGTGGCGTTGCTGGGTCAAAGGCAATGAGCGTTTCCGTGGTGCTCATCACAGGCTGCCAAACTGCTCTCCAGAAGGGCTGTCCTGACCCCCAGCCCCCCGAGGACGCGGGAGCTGCCTGTCGCCTTCTGCCTCCACCAAGAGGGGGGTTGCAGGTTAAAGTCTTTGCCAGCTAAGGTGGCAGGGTCCTGCCTCTGATGCTGGGGTCCAACCCCCACATCTGTGCCCCCATCGAACACCACCCAGCTCACTTGGGCTCTTACTATGTGCCTGAGTAAAACAATGGGCAAAGAATTTTCAGGCTTGGGGTTCTCTGTGGAGGTGGGATGGGGAGCACGAAACACCCAGGGCCCCCGCGGCATTGCCAGAGAGGCGGCAGGAGGGGGCAGAGGTGGGGCAAGCACCTATGTGCCAGCGATTCCCGGGTCTCCATCCCCAGCTGCCGGCTCTCCCAGACAATCACCCGGAACCAGCTGGGGTGTCTCCCCCAGGGTGTGTGTCAGGCACCCCTGCCTCCCCACCCCTGGCCGGCTCCTGGCTTATGCCCCGACACTCCCTCCTCCTTCTGTCTCCCAAGGGCGCCACCCAAGTGCTTGGGCCAGGACTTTGGGAGCTGTCCTGTGCCCCTCCCCGGTGGCCCTGCTTCTGCCCTGTCCTTGCTGCCATCCCAGTGAACACTTGGGCCAAGGCAGCCCCACGCTTCAAACCCGCTGGACGTTTCCTATTAAATTAGCAGACAATTCCAGCTTCTCCCCAGGGTCTGAGGACGGGGTCCCTGCCGACCCTCCCTACCTCGTCCATCTCCCTCTGTCCCACCCAGGGTGCTCCGGCCACACCTGCCCCCTACCTGTTCTTTGAACCCAGCGGGCCCTTCCCGGCCCTGGGCCCCTGATCTTTGGCTGCCCGGAGCCCCCCTCCACTCCCGACAGGACTGAGCCTTCCCCGCACACCCAGCCCCTGCCCGTGCGTCTTCCCCGTGGGCCCTCCGGAGATCCCCCTCTTGTTTGCTTCTTTCCCCCATTGGTGTGGGAGCTCCGTCAGGCGGGAACTTGGTTTTGCTCACTACTGAGCAGTGAACCAGCACAGTGCCCTGCATTTGATAGTTGCTCAGTAGATGACTGTTGAATGGAAGGGTGGATGGGTTTGCAGCCCTTAAAAAAGGTGCCAAGGAAGAGAAGGAAGCCAGGAGAGTGTGGTATCCCAGGGGCTGAGGGAAGAGTGTGTTCCAAGGAGGCAGGCTGGCGTCGACCCTCCGCAGGTGATAGAGATGGGGTGGGGGGCAGAGGGAAGGGGCAGGGGTGGGTCTGCAGTGGGGGTCCCCACCTTGGGCACTGATGAGCTCAGCTGCCTATTGTACCAAATTTTTATTTTTTCACTTTCCATTTTGAAATCACTTTAGACTTGCAAAGATGTTGCAAAATAGCAGGCAGTGTCCGGTTCGCCTGCAGCCGGCATCCCCCAACGCTAACGGCGCGTTGAAGCAGCAGTGTTCTTGTGAAGTGCCTCCCGGAAAAAGAAGAAAAGCCCCGACTCGGCATTGGCCAATCCCATGGTGCGAATGCTCCCCAGTGACGGCGTCAGGCTACCAGTGCTGTACAACCGGCTTGCCAAATCCCTGGCTATTTACCCATCGGTCCTTGCAGGGTATATGAGTCGGCTTTAATACACGGATAAGAACAGATCTACAAGTTGCATTTGCATTTCACCAGTTGTCCCACGGTGCCCTTTTCTAGTGCAGGATCCCATGTTGCATTTAGTTTCCTGTCTCCTCCAATCCGGGCAGCTCGTCCGTCCTCCCTTTCGTGGCCAGGCGGCTTGTGGAATGCTGCTGGGTTTGGGTCTGCCCGGTGCCCGGGTTGTGAGCGGCACTTGGGTTTTGTGTTTGGCAGGAGGAGCTCCAAAGGGGGCTGCACCCTCCTCAGCCCCCGGTCAGGAGGCAGCCGGGGCTGGGGTGCCATTTGTCCCATCCCTGGTGCTGCTAACTTGAGTTTCCTTGTGCTGAGGTCTGCTGGGCTTCTCCACCTTAAAGTTACTGACTTTCTCTTTGTAATTAGGAAATTCCTTGGCGGTGGTGCTTTGAAACACTGTAGCTGCCTTGTTGCTACTTTAAGCATCCAGAGGTGACTTCGAAACAGCTGCTTTCAAAGGCACTTGAGGGACAGGCCGCTCCCTCACTTCCGTCCCTTCCTCTCAGGGCGGACAGCCCAAGCCCCTTCGTCCTCAAAACACAATCTCCGACACTGATGAGGGCCCAGGCCAGCCATGTTCGGCCGACAGGGCGGCTGGAGGAGGGTCGGCTCGGCCCGGCCTGGGGAGCACTCCGTCATGAGCCCCACGGACGGGCTGAGAACGCCAGGGCTCCGGGGACGAACGGCCTTGCCTAGCGGGGAGCGGTGCTCAAGGGGAGCCAGCCCTGGGTTCTTGGAGAGGTTGGTTGCTCTGGCCTGGAGCCTAGGAACAGGACATTGGAGACTCCTGACGTCGGTTCAGTTTTTCCAAACAAGCAGAAAATGTCCCCTCAGCTGCAGGGGTGGAGGAAGGCACCCGTGGAAAGGACTCTCCAGATCGCAGCCCCATAGGCTCCTTCCTCTCCTCTCTGCCCCAGACCCCAAGAACCCCCGGGCCCTGCACCCCACCATGGACATGAGGCACTGGGGCCCGTAAGCCGCACATCCCCCGAGGCAGGCCTGGCCCAGTCGGAATTTCCTCCCCCAGGCCCAGTATTTTAGAAAACGCCCTTAGAACCCTCAGAGATGTCTCAGCCCCTGCCGGGGTCTCTCTCGGAGGTGGAGGACAGCGGCCCGCGGCCCAGACAGAGAAGGACCAGCAGCCGATGGCCTCCCTCAGGTAGCTCTGCTCACCCCGACATCTTCGGGCCTTTGCCTGGTTTCTCCGGAGCTGTCTCCTTTCTCCCAACCCTCCGAAGCACAGCACAAGCGGGGGACACGTCGCAAGCAGGAAGCTGGCAGCAGCGGACGGAAGGCTCTGGAGGCCCTGGCCCCTTCCTCGGGCCAGCGCAGGCCCCGGGGATCAAGCGCAAAGCCCCCTCGGTGACAGGCGTGACAATCACAACACCACCTTGAATTCTCATCCGCCTCGGCCTTTCTCCACCTCCTCCCAGTGGCCCCGGAGGTGGGGAAACAGCCTGACCCCTCGTCCCGGGGAAACTGAGACCCAAGGAGCAGACAATCACCCCGCACATCAGGGCTTCGGACCCCAGCCCGGGCTGCTCTGGCAGCTCACAAGGACCAGGAGGACCCCAGAAACCTGTCCTGGGGTCCCCGAGGGGCCTCGAGACGGAGCCCGAGACCCACCGCACTCTCCCAGGGTGTGGTCTCCGCCTGCGGCATCTGGGCCACACGTGGACGTCCCTGCCCCCTACCCCAGAATAGCCGTTGTCAGGGGCCGCGGCAGGGGTGGGTGGGTCGCCCCGGTGCGTGAGAACTTCCCACGGCCGGTCTTCTCACCTGCCCCGCCACCCCTCCCCGAACCCTGCACCTGCCTCAGCCGGAAACCGCATCTGCCCCCCTGGCCCATGGAGGGGAGGGCCGGGGAGGGGGCTTCTGGGAGGCAGGAGACCAGGCTTCCTGTGTGACCCTGGGCAGGTCCTGGCCCTCTCTGGGCCACTGTGTTCCCACCTGAGAACGAGAGTGTGGAGGATGGTCTCCCGCCTGGACACGGCAAAGCCAAGCCACCCTGGGCACCTGTCCCAGATGGGTGCTGATTGTTATCGGAGACCTGTGGGAATGCAGCACCCCGGGCCTCCGTTTCCTAGTCCACAAAATGGGGATAACGAGCCCTTTCCTGGGCCTCCAGGTGGCAGTGAGTCCCCAGGGGATGGTCAGGGAGTTTGGCAAATTCCCAGTGGGGTCCCCGGGGGCCCCCAGCCCAGCCCCCTCCCCTCACTGGGCCCCAGAACTCCCCGCCCCACCTCCAGGCCAGCACGTCACGTGACCCGGGGCGCCTCTGGCCCCTGCCCCCACCCCCCGCACCACCCGTCAGCAGCTCCTCTGCCGCGAGGCCCCCCGCCCGGCTGCAGCGCAGATGAAACAGGCTGTGTGTTTCCTTAGGGGGGGCGCTAATTTGCTGGAACAGGGGCCTCTCAGCAGCCCGGGAGTTCTCAGAGCACAGAGGTCAGGGGTCAGGAAGGTGAGGACAGGGAGAGCGCGGGCCACTGCAGGGGGGTCCACGGGCAGCCTGATTAGGGCCCCCCTGAGAATGTGCCCGTGTGTGTGTGTCCAGCGTCACGCCCGGGAGCTCCTGGCCAAGACCCACACCCTGTGCCCCAGGAGGGAGCCACGCCGCCTGCACTCAGGGCTGCTCCAGGGCTCGGCTGGCTTGAATGCCCCCTGGGACGGGCAGCTCAGCATCTCCCCCTGCACAGTGGGAATCCCCTCACAAGAAGGTGGCTTCTTATCCCTGAGGAGCTTCTCACCAGGGGCCAACAGGCAGTGTGACCCTGTCCTTCAACTCCTCTCGCCACCCTGAGGTGGAGAACACGTCCTGCACAGTGGCAGGGGACGTCTGGCCCAAAGCTGAGAAAGGCAGGTCCAGGTGCAGCGTCCCTCCAGGCTCGGGGCTGCGCACAGGGTGAAGGGTCATCTAGGAGGCCCCTGTCCCCCCCAGGGGCCCTCGGCTCTGCTCCCCCCACAGGCTCGACGGCCCTCGTGCTGACAGCATCCTTTGGGACAGTGGGAGCCCCAGCCCAGCCCCCGGGCTGCCTGCTCCTGCACTCCCGGATCCACACTTGCCTGGTCTTTGAGGCGGAGAGGGGCCTGCAGGGGCTTCCTTGCACCCTAAGCTGGCATTGCCTGTTG
The DNA here is from genome assembly GCA_004027775.1 of Bradypus variegatus. Lineage (NCBI taxonomy): Eukaryota > Metazoa > Chordata > Mammalia > Pilosa > Bradypodidae > Bradypus > Bradypus variegatus. Next base: position 4,837 of record PVKY010014601.1, on the reverse strand, counting down.
TGGCCCAGCAGATAGAAACAGCACCCCCAGCCGTGGCCCGCGCACTGGAGGGCCCCTGGCCAGGCAGGTGCTGGGGTCTGCGCAGCAGGGAAACACTCGGGGAAGGGCGTGGGGGAGGCCTGCTCACACCCCCACACGGACACACGCACGCACACTGCCTCAGCTGCTCACGGGCTCCTGGGCCCCCCAGAGGGTGCTCACATGCCCACAGCCACACGTGTTCTTGGCTACCCGGCCCCTCCCCTCCCCTCTGGGCCTCTGCACCCCCAGGCCCCCGACCCTCCGTGCACATGGCCAGTGTCCCATAGTGGAGCAAGCCCAGGGCCCGGCTCGGGACGCGTGCAGGAACCCGCGGATCCCCAGAGGAAGGCCGACTTCCCTTCTGCCCACTGCTCACCACCTCCGACCCGGTTTCCTCGTCTGCAATGGGGCAGTGGCCTTGGGGTGGACGGGAGGCCTGAGCGAGGCCATGTCCAGGGAGCACTGTGCAAACCGCCGTGCGCTGTCAGGGAGGGCTCTCGGGGCAGACGCCTGCCCTTGGAGGTGCCAGGAGCGTGGCGTCCATCTCGCCCACTGCCTGTGCCCTGCCCGGGACAGGGGCTCTCTGACGCTCTCACCGCCTCGCGTCCCCACCTCGGCGGGTCCTCCTCCTCCGGCTCGTGTCCATTTGCTCCCTCAGCCTTGACCTGTGGCCATCACTCATCCCAGGGCTCTGGCTCCTCCAACCCAGTGCCATGCCCACCGTGACACGAGGAAACCTACGGCTGGGGGTGACCGGGGGAGGCCAGGAGAGCCTTCCCGGAGGGGGTCTCCCAGGGACAAGAGGGAGGGGACCCTCCAGGCAGAGGGGTCAGCCGGGGGCCCAGGCGGCTCCCCTGGACTCAGGCCCCGGCTGCCCCACCCCAGGCCTCCCTGCCCTCCACCGCTACTGGCATCCACACGGGCTCCTGTGCTCCTGCGTCGCGAAGGTGTGTTGGGGTGTTTGGGGGGAGCTCCCTGAGGGCCTGGCAGCACCTCAGGGTCAAAATGCTGGTCATGTCCCATCGAACCAACACAAACCAAGTTTATTAAAAAACAGCACTCAGCCTGGAGTTCCCACCCAGCCACCAACTTGCTGTGTGACCCGGCAGACCCCTCGCCTTCTCTGGGCCTCGGTTTCCCCATCAGTACCAGGAGTGTGGAACCACCACAACCCAACTTCCTGCGCTGGCTGTCGTGGGGTCAGCAGGGCTGTGCTGGCTCAGGATGGACTCCCCGGCCCCCACCCCAATCACCCCTCACCTGGGTCCATCCCAGCAAGCTCCCCCCCCCAGCACTGGGGCTGACAAACCCCCTGACTCCTTTGGGGAGCACAGAGACCCCACTCAACATGCCCTTCAGCAAGGGCAAGTCTCCTCCATGTTGAGAACTTTGCTGGGCCATGGGGGCTCAGCCCAGAGAAGCTGCTCGCTCCTTTAGATGGGTTCCCAGGAGGCTGAAGACCACGCCTCCTGAGCCTCAGTTTCCTCCTCTGTAAAGTGAGGACAATAGCAGACGCTGCCTGCCAGGCCCTCTGGCATCCCCCAAACAGAGGCCGACTTTGACCTGGGCTCCCCGGGACTGAGGTTAGGGGTCAGCCATCCCGGGCAGGGCCCCCCAGCCCCTCTGCACGCAGCCCGGGGAGGCCAGCAGGGGCCTTGACCCCGGAGTGAGCCGGGCCGTGGGGGCGGGTGGGGCCTCCCGGGCAGCCCCTGGACTCTTTGTGCCACAGCACCTGAGCGGTGCGTTTTATACCCCTGCCCCCCGGGAGGTTTTGCATCAGCTTCCGAGGAGGGTGACACTCTCCCTACGTGAAGAATGGGCGGGTGACGGCTAATTGATTTTACAGCAGCACCGAAGGACAGACACTGAAAGTGCCATCAATTTAATCCACTATTTAATGGCTCCAATTTAGCCTCTGTAAATGCTCACTAAACTAATTTCTCTGGGCTCAGCAATCTGAAAAGCTATCATATCTCTAATCTCCTTCAATATATTCATCTGGAAAAGGGAATTTAGCCAATTCTGATGTGCGGAGATGATCTGTTAGCACAGTGTAAATGTTTATAACACGGCAATCGAGTTCGTTTATAAGGATATGAAAAGTTTTATTGGGGAGGGCACTGGAGTGGAACCGGCAGATAATAGGCAGTTACCCAGCAGGCTCTGGGCGCCCGGGAGCGGGCAGGCAAGCAGAAAAACACTCGGATTTGCTCTAATCCCAAATTGTGAGCAAAGTTCTGCCCAGGACACAATGCGCCCGGGACCCGGCCGCACAAAGGAGCTGGCGCTGTCCCCCGCAACCCGGAGGCCCCAGCACCGCGCGGGCTCCCAGACCCGCACAAAGGGAGCCTGGGCATGCGGGCGGCTGGAGGCCACACCCACCCCGGGTCTCGCCTCCCCACGGCCAGTGTCCGGGCGTGGGGTGACAGAGAGCCCCCTTTCTCCTGCGCCCTCCTGCACCGCTGTCCCTCCTGTCCCCTCCCTCCCTGGCTGGACAGTCGGGTGGGATTTATTAGGAAGAGAGCGGCGGCCAGCTGTTCCCCATCTTTACCGAGGGCTGAGCAAGGGGAAGCAGCTTAAATTACCCAGCAAGGGCTCAGGTTCGCCAGGAAGGGCTTCCTCACCGGGAGGGGCGCAGGGGCCAGAGCTCTGGGGGGGGCCACCTCCCAGTGACCTTTCCCATCCATGGTGGGTGCCAGTGGCCTCTCGCTGGGCATAAGCCCCGTGCCACCCTGCTCCCCCAGGACCCCGCACTGCCAGCCCCTGCTCTGGGTGCCCCGTGTGCACCCTGATGCTGCAGGGAGGCCCCGTGAGTCCCGAGCCTCTCAGTTTGTGTTGTTTATTTTTGTTTCCCAGCAGTGTGGGTGAAGCTCGATTATTCAGCGCTAACGAGCCAGCCCGACCCACCCATTAAATGTGGTTTTGGGGCATTGTCGTTTTTCTCACATCCATCCTGTTTTTAAAGAAAATACTCCCTGCCACCGCAGCACATAAATTAGAAAGCCTGGGAGTCTGGAGAAATGCCCCCTGCAAATTCGAGAGCCAGGCAGTGGCCGGGCAGCTGTGGCCAGGCCGAGGGGGCTCAGCTCTGGCCTTGGGAGGGACGGCGGGAAGCAGGACCCTGGGCTCGGGACACGGCACGGCAGGCACGGCAGGCTGGCAGGGCCACCCCAGAGCCCCACCAAGGCCCAGGGACTGGGGCCCATCTGGGGCCAACCCCTCCCCAGATGTCGGATGAGGCCTGAAATTGATTGTGCGGCCGAGACAGCCTCCGCCGCCATCTGTCTCACCCACAGGACGGGGACCCCCAGGGGGCAGGGGCTGCGTCTGGGTCCTCTGTGTCTCCAGCTCCTGGCTCCAGCTTGTGGTTGGAGCTCAGCGTGAGCTTGAGTGGACAGACAGACACCCGGTGCTGGCAGCAGGGGCGCTGCAGTGCACCCACAGGCCCCGGCCTCGCCTCCTCCCAGTGCCTCCTGGGCCCCTTCACCTAGCAGGGGTCCATTGCAGCCACACGGGGTGTCTGGGTACACAGCAGAGAGCCCAGTGCACGCAGCCCAGGGCATGGAAGACGCGAACTCGGGTCCATCTCGTCTGAGTCATCATAGCAGACCCCCAGGGGGACGCGGGCTTGAGAGGAGCGCCCAGCTCGGGGGCACAGCGCAGGGGAGGGGTGGAGACCACGGAGGTGGGGCCGTGATCAGCCCCTGTCCGGGGTGGCCGGGAGTCAGCCCTGAAGCTGGCTCCAGGTCCTTGTCACCCTGCACTGACCGTGGAGGAGACAGAAACGCTGCGATGGAAACCGCAACCCCAATCCCCGCACACTGGCCGAGCGCCCTCACACACCGGCCCCCAGGGCTGAGGGTGCCCCGAGCGCTGCCACTGGAGGGGAGGCGCCCTGTCTGTGTCTTCAGTGGCTCTGGGGGAGGGGCCCCCCACTCCCGCCCACCCTGTCCCTGGCTGCCCACCGAGGCCGGGACCCCCTCATGGTTCACGGAGGCAGCTGCCCTCGGGCACGCGCTGATCCCTCCACCCCAAGCAATTCAGAGCTGCGCAATCACGCGCTTGCACGCAGGCACTGAGCACACTCAGGGGCTTGGTCTGACATGTCACACACACACGTGCACACACGCCTGAAGCGAAGGCAGTGGCACTGGCCTGCGGGCCGCTGCTCCGGAAGGCTCTCCTGGCTGAGGACCCTCTGTGATATCACCTCTCTCCCCGGGGACCCGGGAGTCCAGAAACTCAGATCCCGGCCAGAACCCCTGGAACCCGCCGTGTCACTCCCTTCCACCCTCCAAGCCTTTCCACGCAGGTGGGTTTCTCCGGTCAGCAGAGATTCCCATTCCACAGTCCAGGGCCAGAAGAAGGAGAAGGCAAGTGTCCTAGTGAGGGGCACAATCAAGGAGCTCATTCTCACTAACATGTAAATGACGGCTGGAGGCTCCCTTCCGGTGAGTGGGTTTGACAGGAAGGAGGGGACAGAAAGAGAACACTGGGTGGGTGCCTGGGCCCCCATCCCCTGACCTGGGGCAGGCATCTCCTAGGGTCAGGGACTCACCGGACTACACCGTACCCTGCCATGCTGTTGGGAGGGGCCCCAGGGCCGAAGCTGGTCAGCCCCTGGGTAGCCACTTCCTGCCTGTTTTTCTGTTCCTCCCCTGAGGTCTGCCTCACCTGTGTTTCCTGGGTGCTTCCCCCACCTTCCCTGAGGAGGGGAGCCATCACTGGCCAACCGAGGGCCTTCCCTGCAGTGAGCACCCCATACTGATCCAGGCTCCCATACTGATTCGGGCTCCCCATACTGATCTGGGCTCCC
>PVKY010014600.1:0-10505 GCA_004027775.1 Bradypus variegatus | reverse complement strand
CTGGGCATTTATGCCTTGTGTATTTATATTGTGTAGAAAGTTTGGGAAGTTTTCCCCAACAATTTCTTTGAATACTCTTTCTAGACATTTACCCTTCTCTTCCCCTTCTGAGACACCAATGAGTCTTAAATTTGGATGTTTTATTTTATCTATCATATCTCTGAGATCCATTGCAACCTTTCCCCCATTCTTTCTTTTGTTCTTTCATTTTCTGTTCTGTGGTCCTCGAGGAGGCTGATTTGTTGTTCATCTTGCTCTAATCTTGTATTTTGGGTATCCAGAGTCTTTTTAATTTGGCCTACAGTTTCTTTAATTTCCTTAGGATCTTCTTTTTTTTTAAATTTACTCTTGCAATTTCTTCTTTATGCTCTTCTAGGGTCTTCTTTATGTCTTTTATATCCTGTGCCATGCTCTTCTTCATGTCCTTTATATCCTGTTCCATGCTCTTGTTGTTTGTCCTTAATTTTTTTTATTAATTGCACCAAGTACTGTGTCTCTTTTGATCTTTTGATTTGGGTGTCTAGGTTTGGGTTCTCCATATCATCTGGTTTTATCATAAGCTTTAAGATTTTCTGTTGTTTTTGGCCTCTTGGCATTTGCTTTACTTGATCTCTAATATGTCAGAACTGCAGCTTGGTGGCATATACTTTATCTATCTAACCAGCAGATGGTGTCCATGAGTCACCTATTCCCCTCAAGTCATTTCTCCCCAACTTTGTCTTTGTGATGTGTGGGGATCTGATTCTTGTGGGGTCCACTTGGTGCACTTAATTTGGATGTGCTGTCAGTGTTGTCTGCTCCGAATGAGGGGCATGTGTCTGAGTGGTTAGGGAGGAAGAGCAGCTTTAATAATCAAACCTCCCAGGTGTTTCTGTAGATTTAAGGCTGTTCTCTGCTGCTGACCCACAAGTCCTTGGTATTGGCGTAGGTTCCTTGGGATTTCTGAGTGGTTCCCCCTTCCCTGCTGTGTTCTTCCAGGACCTCTGTTGAGGGAGGGCCATGCCACGTCACAAGTGTGCACCGGCCTCCAGGGAAGCCCTGGGACGCTGGGCCATGCAGGGGCATTCCCAGCCCGCTTCAAAGATGGTTGAATGGGATGCATTAACTTCCCCCTTTCCGCATAGCACCACCCTCCCAGCTCCGGGACAATCAGCCGTGGGTGTGTTAAAGGCCACTGTCCACGGCCAACACTGTGGCATGTGCGCGGTGCTGCGGGAAAGACTCCCTGTCACACTGGGCTTCCTGGCGTGACTCTGGGCTGCGGGTCCAGCCCCAGGCAGGAGAGTCCCCTGCCTGCCGGGGAGATGCCTGCAATTAGTGTGGTCCTTTCTCCCTTTGGCTCCCCTTTACTCCCCTGGGCCCAAGACAATCAGAAGCGGGTGTGGGAAGGGGTATCCTTCATGCCAGACACTGTGGCGTTAGCCCAGCCCGCTCCCACCATGCTTCACTGTGGGGCTCTCCCCGTCATGTCTGCAGCTCTTCCTGGGCTTTTTTTTTTTTTTTCAAAGAACTAGTCCATCTCCAAACGCCAACCCACCGTTTCCCCACAGCGTGGCTGAGGGACTTTCAGCCAACTCACTCACTCATTTCAGAATGCAGACTCCTGGTTTCACCAAATGCACGGTCCCTGTAGATTTAGACCTTGTCTGGCTGGTGCTACTCTGGAAGTGGTGTTCTGGGTCACTTTCTGGTTTTTATCTAGTATTTTTCACAGAGGTATTTTTTTGCCCTGTCTCACTTAGCCGCCATCTTAGGTTCTCCCTTGGAGGTTTTACACTTTGGGGCAGTTTTAGCATTCAGAGGGGGAGAGGTATATATGGCTTCCTCTTGTAGGAGGCAGGGCCACTAGGGGCACTTAGCTATACAGGTTTTCCAGTAGATCAGATTTAGGAAGGAGTATATACAGAAGTTAAAGATCTGGAATTGATTCCCTTAGAACTGTCTGAGGACCCCAGTGCCCAGGTTTGAAGACCACTGCTCTGAGGCTTGTATTCAGAAATGGAATTGCTGATGTTAGTGTCTCCTAAGCCGTGTGACTGTTTCACTGCAGCCACACTGCTGAGGACACCGCCATGCTTCTCAAGAACTTGGGAACAGTCCCTCTGAAGTTCCATAAATGTGAGTCATGGGAGTCATCTAACTTTGGGAAAACCCCATGGTAATTTTATTTAAATAACTGGTGACCAGTGAATGACTAATAACCCACCAGAGTTGTATGAGACCCTTAATTTCTTTCTATAATTTGTATTGTGGCAACCTCTGGAAGTGTCTTTGTAGTCACAACTTCCACATTTCTACCTAGGTAGCTTACTCTTAAGGCAAAAATTTTCCAGTTTGCAGATTTCAGGATATAGTTGAAAGGGACAGTACATTTCAAAAATAGAATAATGGCCATTCTCAGGACCCAGTTTAATTCTACTTTAATGACTACAAAGAATTAATGTGCTAGATCCAAATCCTGAGGAAAAGTTGACTAGATTAAAGGACGATTGCTTCAATATTGTAAAATAAACAGGATTTGAAATGCAGGCAATCCTATTTTACAGTTAACAAATCCACAAGAACACAAATTAAGGCCTATCTTAATTAGGGCCTCCATCCTACTTGCTTCAGCAGATAATATAAGAAGCTGGTCCCATGAGCTCTAGCACCCAGTGGTCTGAGACTTGATTCCAGGGGGCAGCTAAAACAAAGGCACTGTGTCCAGAAAAGAAACTTCAGACAAGATGTCCAGCTCAGAGATAGGTGAATGGGATTTTGTTTTGTTTTGTTTTCTTATCAGAAAATGGACCATTTCTATCCATTAGCTTTCTCCCAATCCCCTAGCTTTATAAATTTCTGTTCAATATTGAGATATTCCCAAATAAATAGTCAAGTACCATCACCTTGCTTACAGACTTTCTTTTTATTTAGGTTTTCCTGAAACACAAAACATGTATATCTTTTAAGAAATGCAGCACATTTAAATACAATTATGTAGTGAAAATCCATAAAGAGAAAAATGTTCTTCTCTTGCATTTAGAAGTGATAGAATTTCTCTTCTAAGCCAGGTCTGACAACATTAGGTCTTTCTATGATAATCTTTCTGAAATTCCTACAAGACAGAAAAACCTAAGTCACAATGGGGGATATCTTTTAACTTATTCTAAGACACTTGTTTAATCCTAAGATACTTATTTAATAAGAGACATTACTAGGAATGTCCAGAACCACTTTATCATTAAGTGTCACCAGGGAATTAAACAGTGGCCTACCTTTGGGTACCAAGGTCAAGTTTTAAAAAAACTTAAATCTAAATTAAAGATACATTTGTGTGGCTGAAAAATCAAAAGGCACAAAACCACAGCATCACATACAATGTTGATTGTGGCCCCTGGAGTTGTGTAACTTGGCAGTCCTAAAAATACTACTTCCCACCTGGGCTCCCAGCCATGTCAGTTTCTTGTGTATTCATTTTGGGAAGTCTTGAGATGTAGAGGTGAAGAGGAGGAAATAGAAATAGAAAGAAAGAGAATGGCGAGGGAGAGAACAGAGGAAAGGAGAGGGTATGGATGAAAGGGAGAGGGAAAAGCCTGAAGCTTTATATAAAGGAACTACAACTTTCTCCCAGACCTTTCTTGCAGTTGTCATGTGTCTGTGTGTATGTATTTGTATCTGAATAGAAGAGGAGGAAGTAGGAAGAATAAAAGGGAAAAAAGAAGGGAAAAAAACACAACTTGTCTAGGGAAGGGTAGTAAAACAATGGGACTTTTTAACCACATGCATGTATTGCTTGAATGACTTATTAGTATGCCTTTTTTTTTAATTCAGTTTCATTCAAACACATGCACATAACATACAATCATCCATGGTATACAGTCAACCGTTTACAGTATGATCATCTAGTTATGCGTTCATCACCACAATCTATTTCTGAACATTTTCCCTACATCAGAAAGAATCAGAACAAGAATAAAAAATAAAAATGAAAAGAGAACACCCAAACCATCCCCCCATCCCATCCCATTTGTCATTTAGTTTTTATCCCTGTCTTCCTACTCATCCATCCATACACTAGATAAAGGGGGGGTGTGATCTATAAGGTTTTCACAATCACACTATCACCCCTTGCAATCTACATTATTATATAATCATCTTCAGGAGTCCAGACTGCTGGGTTGGAGTTTGGTAGTTTCAGGTATTTACTTCTAGCCATTGCAATACATTAAAACCTAAGAGGTGTTTTCTAGATAGTGCATAAGAATGTCCACCAGAGTGACCTCTTGACTCCATTTGAGATCTCTCATCCACTGACTCTATTTCGTCTCATTTTGCATCCCCCTTTTGTTCAAGAAGATACTCTCAGTCCCATGATGCCGGGTCCAGATTCATCCCTGGGAGTCATATCCTGCATTGCCAGGGATGTTCACACCCCTGGGCGTTGGGTCCCACGTAGGGGGGAGCGCAGTGAGTTTACCTGTCAAGGTGGCTCAGTTAGAGAGAGAGAGGGCCACATCTGAGCAACAAAGAGAGTATGCCTTTTCTTATATCACTTTTATCTAGTCCAACCAAGTATATTTTTTTACTCTGAGATTAATGTTTTAGAAAGTCAAAGCTAATAGATATTTTTGGAAGAAAGGGAGGCAGGAATACAGGCCTCTACTACCCTCCTATTAGAGACAAGTTAACCTTTCTCCTGCAAACATTAGCCCAATGAAATCTAGGGTTGTCCATGCACCAACCTGCCCCAGACTGCACACAGGTCTGCTGAGGGATTTTGAGCCATGCTGAAGACCCTACCATTAACTATGCCTGGCGCCATCTTCATTGATTCCAACTCTTCAGCAAGTGGCAGTGTTCCCAATTAGTTTTGATATTTCCTTCTTTGCTGGTTTGGTTCTATTATGTTCCTCACAAAAGCCATGTTCTTTAATGCAATCTTGTGGGACAGACTTATTAGTCTTTTGATTAGGGTGGTACCTTTTGATTGTTTCCGTAGAGATGTAACTCACCCAACTGTGGGCAACACCTTTGATTAAATTATTTCCATGGAAGTGTGGACTCCACCCATTCTGGGTGGGTCATTAGTTCACTGGAGTACTTAACAGAGTTCAAGATCCCACACAGATGCTGATGCTTAGAGATGCTTGGAGATGTGAACAGAAGGACGTTTGGAGAAGCTAAGTTAAGGGATGAAACTCAGAGTTTGCCCTGGAGAAGCTAAGAGAGGACCCCCAGATGCTTAGAGAGAAACGCCTCTGGAGAACCAAGTGGAGAGCTGAGAGAAGCTAAGAGAGACAGAAGGCCAAAGACATTTTGGAGAAAGCCATTTTGAAACGCAACCGGGAGCAAAGGACCAGCAGACTCCAGCCACGTGCCTTCCCAGCTGACGTAGGTGTTCCGGATGCCATTTGCCTTCCTTCAGTGAAGGTATCCTCTTGTTGATACCTTAGTTTGGACACTTTTATGGCCTTGGAACTGTAAATTTGTAACCTAATAAATCCCCTTAATAAAAGCCAGTCTTTCTGATATTTTGCAAAATGGCAGCTTCAGCAAATGTGAACACTTTACTTCAAAAGAGCATGGTCCTATTTGTACACTGGTGTTTATGGTGGCAGTATTCACGATTTGCAATGGAGGGAGGTGGCCTATGGGTACATCCAACGGAATGGTGAACTGTGGTATGTGCATACAATGGAATACTGAGCAGCTGCAAGAAGGAATGAAGTTGTGAGGTTTGCACCTAGGCAGATGGATGTTGACAGTATGTTGATTGAAATAAGCCAGAAATGAAAAGACAAGCCTTATCATGCCTCACTAATATGGACTAACTATAATGTGCAAACTCTTGAGAACTGAATCTGAGAGCATAGGTTATCTGGGGAAGGCTTATGGTAAAGGTTCCTAAATTGTAAGCTCTTATAGCAGTCACATCTATTCCTAACTTGTAATGGTTATTTCTAAATTCTGAGATGCTGAGCTCTGTGTATAACCTGGTTGGTTCCTAGAACTTCGGGTATCTGTGTGACACCTAAGACTCAGCATTCAGCAGCTATGAATGCTGGCATTACCCCTTACCACAACTATTAAAGAAGCTGAAAAAGAGATCAGACTTCAATTAGAAATAATGAACACAATGGACTTGGTTACTTGGTTAGGACTAAGGTAAACCAGACTAAAGGGTAAAGGATAAAATTGACTGTGATTTAAAACTTCAATTCTGTATAAGACCAAATGAAGATATGTTTAGTGCAAAATTTTTATTTTCTGTAGCACACTATATAATTTAACTTGTATGGTCAGTTTATTCAAATACCATAATTACATGGAACCTTGAATAGGGAGTGAGATTTGATTGGTTTGTACAGGTTAGTGTGAAGCTCCGATATATCCCAGAGTAATCTGGGCAGAGAATAAAAAAGTATTTGCAAACCCCTTGAAGGACTGGGGAAAAATGTACAAAGATTAAACTTCCCCACCAGGGGAATTCCTGATATTTTCTTAAGCATTGGGGACTACCAATTTAGAAGGCCAAGCCCTCAATCTTGGGGCTTGCCCTGATGATGCTTGTTACTGCAAAGGAGAGGGTAAGCCTACTTATAATTGTGCCTATGAGTCACCCCCAGAGAACCTCTTTTGGTGCTCAGATGTGGCCTCTCTCTCTAAGCTAATTCAGCAGGTGGACTCACTGCCCTCCCCACTGCATGGAACATGACTCCCAGGGGTGTAAATCTTCCTGGCAATGTAGGACATGACTCCAGGGATGAGCCTGAACCTGGCATCATGGGATTGAGAAAGCCTTCTTGATGAAAAGGGGGGAGAGAAATAAAACAGAATAAAGTTTCAGTGGCTGAGAGATTTCAAATGGAGTTGAGAGGTCACTCTGGAGGTTATTCTTATGCATTATGTACATATCCCTTTTTAGTTTTTAGCATATTAGAATAGCTAGGAGGAAATAACTGAAACTGTTGAACTACAATCCAGTAGTCTGGATTCTTGAAGATGACTGTATAACTTATATGATGAGCACGTGTGACTGTGAAAACATTGTGGCTCATACTCCCTTTATCTAGTATATGGACAGATGAGTATAAAAATGGGTACAAAAAGTAAATGAATAATAGGGGGCATGGGGGTATTAGGAGATGTTTCGGGTGCTCTTTTTTACTTTTATTTCTACTTTTCTCCCCTTTTTTTGGAGTAATGAAAATGTTCAAAAACTGATCATGGTGATAAATGCACACTATATGATGATACTGTGAAGAATGGATTGTACACTTTGGATGACTATAGTATGTGAATATATATCAATAAAATTGCATTAAAAAATAAATAATCTATCCACTAGCAATGGCAAAAACAAAACAAAACAAAGCAAAATAACATGGTCCTAAAAGTCCCTTTTTGTTTTTTAGTCCACCTATGATGACTGCCTCCTTTCTATTCTTGTTTGGGAGACATGGAGACACTCTCCCAGTGATCTTGGGAACTGAAGAGGAGAAACAAATTTGCATCATGCTGCAATTCCACAGTACTACCACTTTCTTACCATTCACTGGTAAGAAGTGTTTGATCTTTAAGGACCTAATCCTCCGGGCCTAGTTTCAGGACACTTACAGGCAGAGAGTGAGCATCAGTAGTCATATTGCACACTTATCCCTCTTTCCCTATTCCAAACTCTATTTAATGTCTCTGCTTATGCAGTTTCCTTGTTCCCTTCATCCATTACCATCCAAGGTTTGAAAATGTCATTAAAACTTACCTCCAGCCAAATCTCTTTCTAATTAACTTGATTGGGTTTCTATAAAAGCTAGGTTTTCTTCCCATCTTCATTTGCTGACAGGGTATCAGGGAATTTTCCAGGCTCTAACTGGGATCCCTCACTGAATAACAATGTAATCTGGGTATGTAAACTTTTTGGCCCTCAGTTTCTTCATTTGTGAAATGGGATTGGGGAACTAGGTGATCTTTGAAGTCTCTCCTAGCTCTTATGGAGTAAGTAGTCTGCTACTGCTTTGAATGGAAGAACGTGGTGGTACTATATTACCATGTGATTATTTCTTCGAGCATCCAGATACAGTACAAAGAGTGGGGAGTAGATAGTAGATGGTACAAAGAGTGGGGAGTAGATCCAGTTGAGAAGTTGATTTAGGGAGAGAGGATATCCAGGATAAGGTAGAAACTGCAATAGACACAGCATTTATGGCAGATATTCCCATTTGTTTCTGTGGGTGCAAAAGATACCAAATAGTACTCGAGGCTTAAATGCTGGAAATTCCTTAGTGTACCAATTTATTTAAAATGAAATTAAAGTTGAGCTTCCTGGTTTGATATTCTTTTGATAATGGACATTAGTTTATTTTTAGCCTTAATTCCATTGGATGAAATCACCTTTTTACCTTGGTAAAAATAATAAATGATCATTATAAAGAACCTTAAAATCATACTGAAAACAATAAAAAGAGCAGGAGAATCTTCTCCTCCTGAAACCCTCTGTCCCTCTCCTGTCTCCAGAAATAGCCACTATCTTATTTCTTGTTTATTCTTCCAAATATTTTCCATATTATGCAAACACATGTATGCATGTCTGTATTATCACTTTTGTTTTTATTTCATCAAGTTTTAATAAATACTTGTGAAATATATTAATCCTGGAGGAATTATATATGTAAAGTATATGAGTGAGCAAATGAAAAAATTATAGGCTTAAGAAGAAAAAGGCAAAACAAACTTAAAACATTCAGTTGCTAATCAAATTGTCAACAGATAGTGAGGATTCTTAAATGATAGAGATTCTAGGCAGAATTGATCACAGAGAAGGGCCATGAAAAATTGTTTGGAAGAGTACTTTGTAGGGAAGGTGGTTAGGGTCACTGAGATAGATGACCACCAATTCCTGCATCGCTGTACATGCATTCCACTTCTTGCATCAAGAAGTGGAGTCTATTTCCTCTCCCTTGAATCTGGACCAGCCCTATTACTTACTCTGGCCACTAGAATGAGGCAAAATGATGCTATTACAGTTCTGGGCCTAGGCCTGGCAACTCTGGTTTTTGCTTTCTTGGAAGCAAAGATAATTACCATGTAAAGTGAAAGACTCATAGAGGGAGTATATCCCTGGAAGATAAGGCACTATGGAGGAAATCAAAACTGCACGGTCCCTCCTACAAAGCAGTGGCACCCTCTTTGTACTCACTTCCTCAGGTAAGAGCTGGTTGCAGGGTACAGTCATCTTTCTTGCAACTGGAGTCATGTTAATCAAGTGAAAGTGGCAATGCCAGAGAAAGGATGGGCGCAGGTCACATCAAAAATACACTAGAGGATGTCATCAATATGGCAATTTAAGACATCCCCTGGAAAAAATCTCCCCAGAGATTCAGCAAATAAAAGGACAAATACCACTTGCTTAGAATTCTGGAGGACTGTAGAGACTGAAGAAGTACTCCACAGATGCTGAATCAAAGACATAGGAAAATATTAGGTAGGAAGCTTTCTCCTGGACCCCCGCCGGTCCTCTTCCCTCCACCTCACTCAGTCCTGTGCAGCTTGGGAGTTGCTCAGAGGCAGTAGTAGCCTGGATCCCTCCACCTCACACTGAGGACACGGACTATAGAGGCACTCAGAGCAGCATGAGTGCCTCTTCAGGCACAGGAAATCAAGTCCACAGAGACCCAGAGCTGAACACAAGCTGCTGAGGACTGCTGCACACAAAAGGACCCTTGGTGGGCAGAATACGAAGGAGATCACAATGGAAAGACTGGTGAGAGTGTTGTGCTCTCACTCAATCCAGTTTCTTTTGGTTGGCCCACCTAAATGCAAAACAGACTTTTCTAAAGTGACCTACTTTTCTGGATTAACTCCATCTAGTTCCCTGGGGCAGGACAGCCTAACAGGGAAGAAACGAGGCAGAAAGGCCTCAGAGAGGCGTGTGGGGGTGGTGGGGATGGAGGACCTGAGAGAGAGAGAGAGAGAAAGAGAGAGATAGAGATAGAGATAGATAGATAGATAGAGATAGATAGAGATAGATAGATAGATAGATAGATAGATAGATAGATAGATAGATAGATAGATAGATAGAGATAGAGATAGAGATAGAGAGAGAGAGAGAGAGAGAAAGGGAGAGAAGGGGGGTAAAACTGAACTGCTGTTAAGACAGGAGGGGCCCAGAACTGAAAAGTGTAAGGAAAACAAGGTACTGAGTGAGGGAGAGAATTTAAACAAATCATAGGACCTGGGAATAAAATTCTACACAAAAACAAACAGAACAGATTAAAATTCCTGGGGAAGGGACAGAGGAAAGGAAGATTTCTCCTGGAGGTGAAACAATTACATAAAAATTGCAGTCTTAAAAATTGTAGCACGTATTTGGGACAAGAACCAGATGAAGAAGAGCTGAGAAAATCTGATCAGTTAAACACAGGCTACTTTTTTTTTTTATTAATAAATTTTATTTTGAAATAGGTTCAATTGTACAGGAACGGTTGCTAAAACAGTACAAATCCCATACCTACAACTCCATAATACCC
>PVKY010014599.1:0-10505 GCA_004027775.1 Bradypus variegatus | reverse complement strand
TGGGGTACCTAGCTCCAAAACACCACACTATCCTTACGGGCAAATCTATACTGGCTACTAGCAATCTCTACTTCCTTTTATAAGTGCTCATAAACTTCCTTTTAAACAATCCAGTAACAGATATTATCTGGAATCCAGGTTGTT
Organism: Bradypus variegatus; assembly: GCA_004027775.1. Classification (NCBI taxonomy): domain Eukaryota; kingdom Metazoa; phylum Chordata; class Mammalia; order Pilosa; family Bradypodidae; genus Bradypus; species Bradypus variegatus. The sequence goes on along the minus strand of PVKY010014599.1, from coordinate 10,361 downwards.
TTCCATTGTGTAGTTTTCACAATTCACCTCCTGCTTTTTTGCATTCAGAATAAGTTTGTCTGGGTCTAGTCTTAGGGAAGTTGCTCACCACAGTCCCTCCGGAAGTTCAGCAATTACATTTGCAAGATCTCTTAGAACACAAGGGTAAAGCGTTTTCAGGGCAAGAAACTTGACACCACTTCATATAGCAAGATATTTGTTCAATATATTGCTATTCAAATAGCATTATATTCCTTTGGTTGTTTCTTGGTGATGGTTGTATCCCAGATGAAACTGGTCCCCACTATTTTCTTTAAACCATCACTGGAAGATTCTGAGGAAATTGCTATTCAAACCTCCATCAGTCTTTGTCCAGAAAAAGGGCTGTTTTAGTTTCCTTAGATGCTCAAGTAAATACCATGAAATGGGCCTAGGTAAACAATCAGAATTTATTAGCTCAGATTTTGAGGCTCAAAGAAAGTCCAAAGCAAGGCATCATCAAGACAATGCTTTCTCCCTCAAGACTGTGGCATTCTGGGGCTGGCTGCTGGCGACCCTCAGTCTTTAGCTTGTCACACGGCAAAGCACATGGAAGCATCTCCCAGCCACTCTCTGCTTTTCTGGGTTCCATTCATGTTCAGCTTCTGGCTGGTCCCTCTGTGGCTTTCTCTCTCCATCTGTCTGAATTCCATTCCACTTATAAAGGACTCCAGGAATAGGATTAAGACTCATTCTGACTGAGATGTGCCACACCTTAACTGAAGTAACCTCATCAAAAAGTCCTACTTACAATGGGTCCACAGGAATGCATTAAGTTTAAGAACATGTTTTCCAGGGGTACATACAGTTCCAAACCGCCACAAAGGTGGTGATTTGAATTCATCCAAAAAGTAAATTCTGTTCACACACTAGTGGGTCATTTTGTTATATACATGTGAAGCAAGGGCTCAGTCAGTGCTCTTTGGGGCAGTTATAAAGTCATCATTGACCTGTGTATTAGTTAGGATTCTCTAGGGAAACAGAATCAGTGAGAGATATCTATAAATATAAGATTTATAAAAGTGTCTCATGCAACTGTGGGTATGCATGAGTCCAAATTCCATAGGGCAGGCAGCAAACTGGCAACTCCAATGAAGCGAAGAGAGGACAAACACCCCAAGAGCAAATAAGAGTGACATTTTTGAGGAACTTCAGCCTAGAGAGGAATGTCATGGGAGAAAGTCATTTTGAAACTAGAACTTTGGAGCAGATGCCAGCCGTGTGCCTTCCCAGCTAACAGAGGTTTTCCGGACACCATTGGCCATCCTCCAGTGAAGGTACCCTTTGTTGATGGACACTTCATGGCCATAAGACTGTAACTTCGTAACCAAATAACCCCCCTTTTATAAAAGCCAATCCAATTCTGGTGTTTTGCATTCTGGCAGCATTAAAAAACTTGAACAACCTGATTTTAGGTTTAGATGATACATGTCTCATTTTGATAGTGAACAGTTTTGTATGGTTGAGCTGAATCTAAATCTGTGCTTTTCTTGCTTTGGGACAAGAGGAGAAATATTCCTTCCCTCTGTAAGAAAGATGTGAAGTATGGTGTTTGCTTATTCTTTGGAGTTGAGAGTATTTTTACCTGATCAATTTATTTGCAGAAGCTGAGAGTCCGGGGGACTGTAGGAAGGACTTCCAGGCAGAATACTCAGTCTCACTGAAAGCGAGACTACAAAAGAGAACCAAGGATGCTCGGAGCAGTGTAACTCAAACTTGGCAGTTTCTGGCCTTCATGTAGCCTTATTGAAGACTGACTAACCCCAAAGCACTTTGGACCAGACCTTGTTTCCCAGGAGGCTATAACAAAATGCCACCCAGTGGCTTAACACAACAGATTTGTTTTGTTTCATGGTTCTCGAGGTCAGAAGTCTGAAATCTGTGGGGGGATAATCCTTGCTTGCCTCTTTTCTAGCCTCCAGTGGTTTGCCAGCCATCCTTGGCCTCAGTCCTTAACAGTCACATATTGTTCCCCTCTGCCTCAGTCTTACTGTGTCCACATGTCCTCTGCTTATGAAGACAACAGTCATGTCAGATTAAGGGCCCACTCTAATCCAGTTTGGCTTCATCTTAACTAACAACTTCAAAGATCCTATTTCCAATGGGGTCACATTCATGAAACCAGAGGTTAAGACTTCAGTGTACCTTCTTGGGGGGCACACAATTCAATGCATGATGTTCTGATGGAAATGTTCCACTGAGACTGCAGGGCAGCGTCCCAGGCCCATGGACGAGGGCTAGGTTTCCCAGGGGGAGTGGAGGCTCCCATGGCCAAATGCTAGAGAGGAAATGAGCCCAGGGAGGGCCTGAGGACCCCTGGCCTCTTCCAGGTCTCGGGTGGGTGGGCCTGGGACTGCAGGCAGAGTGGGTCTGACTCAAGGGCACTTGCATTCCAGGTAGCTGTGCTGGCCTGTGCCACGGGGCGGCAGGACGGGAGTGCTGGAGGAAGACAGTGCAACTTTATGTGGAACAAATGCACTTGGCCCAGGGAGCAGCACCAAGCCAGGTGCTAAGAGTAGTACATGTGCACCCCGGGGTGGGGCTGCCCCTCCAGAAGAAAGGGATGCCTTTTTCTTCACACAGAAGATCCACCTACTAACTAAACCCTCTGCTCATGAGGTTGTAGCTACGAAGGGGTGGTCCCTGCTTCTAATATACATGCCTACCCAGGCCGGGGGAAGTTTTTTCTGCTTTACGAGCTCAGAGAACCTTTTATTTCCCCAAAAGCTACCTTCTGCTTGCCAAGCCGTGGGCCTACTCAGAGGAGGGGAGTTGGGGGGTGGGGTAGGGGATGCTTTTTTTTTTTGGCAATTTGTACAAAGCCATCCCTAAATCTGGGCCTAAGGTCTCTGCTATTAGTCACAGCTTTTGACCATTGTTACTCTCTGCCTTGCTCTTCTTTTACTCTTCAATGTTTAGTGAAGACTCTGTTCCAGTTTGCTAATGCTGCCATTTGCAAAACACCAGAGATGGATTGGCTTTTATAAAGGGGTTTATTTGGTTACACATAATAAGTTACAGTCTTAAGGCCATAAAGTGTCCAAGATAAAGCATCAGCAATGGAGTACCTTCACTGGAGAAAGGCCACTGGCATCTGTTAGCTGGGAAAACCTCTGTTAGCTGGGAAGGCACGTGGCTGGTGTCTCCTTGCTCCCAGGTTGTGTTTCAAAATGGCATTCTCCAAAATGTCTCTGTATCAGCTTCTTGGGGCAAACTCTGGGCTAGTACCTCCAAAGCATCAGCAAAACTCGGCCTTCAATGACCGTCTTCAAAATGTCTCTGAGCTCCTTCTGTCTGAGCTTTTAGAGGGCTCCAGTGAACTAATCAAGGCCCACACAGAATGGGCAAGGCCACATCTCCATGGAAACATTCAATCTGAGATCACACCTTAACTAAAGGTGTCACTCACAGTTGGGTGGGTCACATATCCCTGGAAACACTCAATCAGAAGTTTCTGACCTAATCAACACTAATACATCCACCCCCCACAAGATTGCACTAAAGATTATGGCTTTTTCTGGAGGACATAATGTACACAAAACAGCAGACTTGATAAGGTTTATAGATTTACCTTAAACATAAGTAGAGAAAAAAATAATAAAGGGCAGAAGCTAAAATCTCTGCCCTTGTGCAGCTTCCCTTCTAGATGGGTGCTGTGCTCAGAGGGATTTAGAGAGTGCTCTGGGCAGAGCTTAGCACGGAGAGGCGAAGGGGAGAACCGCACCCCTTTGCTCTGAGGTCTAGCTGGTGGTAGCAGCAGCAGAGCCGGCTGGCTGTGGCCTGCAGCGGGCCAGTGTCTTGATATTATTCCTTAGCAGCAGTGGAAGACTTGGGGTGGTGGACACGCATTCAGAACCCGGCACCCTGGGAATCTCAGAAACACCTGGAGAAAACTTTGAGGGTGAAAAATCCCTTTTGGGCATTCAGGTTTTTAATGGATGTGTGAAGCCTGCTCATAGCAATCATATGTAGTTCTGGTTCCTTCTAACTGGCATTAATTCTGCCCTTTCCAGTCTGAAAATCGGTCTTCTTGACTAAGAAGTTGGGAGTAAAGTACAATTTGAGGTGTTCTATATTGCCATCATTTTTTAACAAAATACAATTAGCCCCAATTAGCCTCCCTTTCTTCTTGAGCTGTGTTTTCACTGAGAGTCTCTGCCCACTGACTCCTTCTTAACTCTTTCCTGAACACTCCTGAAACCTGCTTTCCAAAAGAGCTCAGGGCTCCCATCAGGCCAAACCCCGGTTTGTCACGAGCTTCGTGAAAGCTGTCTCCTCTCAGGGCCTCATCATTTCCGTTCCCCGAAAGCGGGATGCCCAGAGTTAGGTGCAGGATAGCCATTATCATTTCTTTCTTTGAATTATGAAAGATGAAACTGTCAGCACGAAGAGAATTGACCACACACCTGGGTCCAGTAGAATGAGATTTCCAGCTATCACCTCTATATCTTGCTGCCGTGTGATTTCCAGCTATCACCTCTATATCTTGCTGCCGTGCCAGCGTCATCAGGCATGCCATCAGAAGGCCTGCTCGGAGCCTTTGAGCCCTGAGGGCAGAGCTACCTGCCTGTAGAAGAGCAGGGATAAAAGCAGCCGCTCAGCAGCAGACATCCATCTGGTGAGATTTCAGGAGAGCCTCCGTGTCTGCATGCTCTCCACTGACTTGCTTGTCTACACACATCCCAGCTGACCCACTTCTGGTTTCAAGCGCCTGTTCCTCGGTTCCTCCCTGCACCTGCATCTGGCCACTCTTATCACTCTCTTGGGAGAGTTGACTCACTTGTGTTCCCTGGTTTCTGCCTGCAGAATGACCCTGAATTTGTTTTTATCTGCTCTGGTGTCAGTCTGTTTTGCGTCTGGTTTCTGTTCCTGGATGTACCCATGCCTGGCTGCCAGCTGCCTCGTGTCAGCCAGTTGCTGTTTCTTGGCTCCTGGCTTTTGTGCTTTCCAGTCCCTGCTCCTCATGCCCAGTGAGCCAGATGTGTCCCTTTGCCCCAGCCCAGCCCGGGCCCAGCACGGGGACTGACAGTTACCATGAGTGTATTGTCTGTTTCTTATGTCTGATTGCACAACCTGTAGTAAATGCCACAATCTCATTTCCCTTTCTCTCCTTATCTTCTCTATTACTCTCTCTACCCTCATGGTTTACGGATTCCCACACAGGCACTCTCATTTTAACACATGGTCCTCCTCCAGTCCCCTTCCTAAGAGATCTGTCTTTCAAAGGAACACTTCTTTTCCTCAGTTAAAATCTCAGGTCACTTTTTTTCCACTACCTTTGCTCCATACCCTGGGGTTTAGATTTCCAAGACTACAAGCTTTGTTCTCCCTACTATTTTGTTTCTGTGAATTATGGGACATTTTCTCCATTGTTGTTGTTTTCATTTCTTCTATTTTATCGAGCTCTACATGATTTTGTTGCCTTAGCTGGTACAATGTTTAGGCATTTTTTGGTTAACAAAAATGGCAGAAATTCAACTCCAAAAAGCCCAATCAATAGAGAGAATCTGTGGAATCATGTAACCAAAACAAGAGGCGTAGGTAAAGGGTTAGGTATCAGTCATGATGACAACCAGAATGGGGAGGCTCTGGGTACGCTTTTGCCTCATTCCTCTTTTCTGCTTGTTACCAGGCAATTTTACGCTCTTCAACAGGTTATCTCTCAAGAAACCACTGGGACAGTGGCTGCCAGTGGCTCCACACTCTCATGTTCCCAGCTTTGCCATCATACCAGGTAAAGTTTGCTTCTCACTGTTCAAAAAATCTTCCAAGGACCAGGTTGTTGCCTTGGTGACTGGGGTCACCCTTGAGACTAAGGGAAAGATGGGGAAAATCATTGTAACCTCATCATTGGTCCCAGAAAAAATAAAGGGCCTTGGCAGACGAACAATGAATGTCCACTACAGACCAAGGTTAAATGCACCTTGGCTCTGACCATCCCCCATCTGTTCCCCTCTATTCCCTTTTTCCAAGGTGAAAAAAAGTTTTCTAGACTGCAAGTCTTTCTACCAATGGCAAAATGGTTATAGAGATTTGGCACCAGTGCAAGAAGCTTTTGATGAGTAAACTGTGGTGGGAGCCTCTATTGGAAACAAGGTTGGTGGAACTAGAGAAGACAGAGGAGGGTCAAATTGCATTGCAATGTTCACACCTAGCTCAGCAGACCTACCATGCCTCCAGCACGTCTTTAGCCTTTCATTATAACAGTGAGTGGATACTGCCACAGAGAGAAATGTTTAGTGCTAGAGCAATGGTTTCCAGAGAATTGAAAGTGGCAGACCCCCTTTATTTATTGCAAAGAAAATAGTTTGCAGAATCCTAATACGTAGAAAAGATAAGAGCAGAGCTGCTATAATTGAACTTGCTCCCTTGTGCAGCCCTCCATGGGAACCTGGAATCCACAGAACTCAGTGCAACTATAATGGAAGAGGATGTCACATTGTCTATAGGTTACTTTAAAATGCTTTGGCTTGGGAAGACTGTTGCTGCAAAGGAGAGGCTAGGCCTCCCTATAATTGTGCCTAAGAGCCTCCTCCCGAATGCCTCTTTGTTGCTCAGATGTGGCCCTCTCTCTCTACCTAAGCCAACTTGAAAGGTGTAATCACTGCCCTCCCCGCTACGTAGGATCTGACACCCAGGGGAGTGAATCTCCCTGGCAACGTGGATTATGACTCCCGGGGAGGAATGTAGACCCAGCATCGTGGGATGGAGAGCATCTTCTTGACCAAAAGGGGGGTGTGAAAGGAAATGAAATAAGCTTCAGTGGCAGAGAGATTCCAAAAGGAGCCAAGAGGTCACTCTGGTGGGCACTCTTACGAACAATATAGACAACCCTTTTCAGATTCTAATGAATTGGGGTAGCTGGTGGTAGATACCTAAAACTATCAAACTACAACCCAGAACCCATGAATCTTGAAGACAATTGTATAAAAATGTAGCTTATGAGGGGTGACAATGGGATTGGGAAAGCCATAAGGACCATACTCCCCTTTGTCTAGTTTATGGATGGATGAGTAGAAAAATAGCGGAAGGAAACAAACAAACAAACAAACAGACAAAGGCAGTCAATGTTCTTTTTTACTTTAATTGCTCTTTTTACACTTTAATTATTATTCTTGTTATTTGTGTGTGTGTGGTAATGAAGGTGTCAGGGATTGATTTCAATGATGAATGTACAACTATGTAATGGTACTGTGAACAATTGAAATGTACGATTTGTTTTATAAGACTGAGTGGTATGTGAATATATCTCAGTAAAATGAATATAAAAAAAATAAAGACGAAGAGTTAAAATTCCAAAAAAAAAAGTCTTGAAACAATATTTTAAACATAAACAAAAATTGTGTCATCTCCTCAAATGTGGCATGTGTCAGATCTTTTATGGTCTCAAGTTTCTATAGTGAAGTCTGGTGAAATGCAAATATATCCTTTAACCAAAAGTGAAAAGAAAGAACAGGGAATAACATGGATTTAAGATGTTGGAAAGTGATGACTGGTTTAATTGGTGAAAGTAAGATTGTACTAGTCTTTGAAATTGCCTTCAGAGTTACAGATTAGAAGCAAGAGTATGGCATGGCAGACCAACAAGACATCAAGTAGTAATTTCATCCTCCTGAGTCTGTTTCATGGCAACCAGTTTCCCTGGGTCCTCTTTGCACTCCCCATGCTGGCCTTCCTGATGGCCCTGTTTGGCAACAGAACAATTATCATGCTTTTTAAGGCTAACTCTCATCTCCACAACCCCATGTACTTTCTGCTCAGCCAGCTCTCCCTCATGGACCTCTTGTTTATCTCCACATTCTTTCCCAAAATGGCCCTTGACTTTCTGTCTGGGAACCAGCATATCTCCTTCATTGGTTGTGGAACTCAGCTCTTTCTCTTCATGACCTTGATGGCTTCAGAGTGTCTCCTGCTCTCTGTCATGGCTTATGACCATTACATGGCCATCTGCCACCCCTTGCACTACCCCATCTTTATGCACCCTGCCACTTGCATGCTCATAGTGGTTGGGTCCCGGGTGGTTGCACTACTCAGTGCCCTAATCCATGTAGTCTATACAATAACTCTTCCTTACTGTGCCTCCAGAGAAATTCATCATTTCTTTTGTGAGATCACAGCACTGTTGAAACTTTCCTGTGCTGAAACTTCCCAATATGAAAAGGGTCTATATGTCTGTAGTGTTATTTTTCTCCTACCCCCAATCTCAGCCATTATAGCCTCTTATGGAAGAATACTGTCCACGGTGCTGGGGATAGGTTCAAGCGTGGGGTTTAGGAAAACCTTGGTCACTTGCTCTTCTCACTTGATTGTGTTGTCTCTATTATTTGGAGCTACTATCATCAAATGCCTTCTGCCAAAATCTTACCACTCCCCTGAGAAAGATGAAGTGGTCTCTGTCTTCTATACCATCCCTACACCTATCCTCAATGCTGTCATCTACAGTCTGAGAAACAGGGACATGGCCAGAGCCCTCAGGAAAGTTTTTTAAAAATGAGAACTGTGAAGATGTTTTCTATGTTACACTAAAAACTTAAAACAATGAGAGCATTTACATTTAAATGGTAGGATTTAACATAACTCTATTCATACTTAGTCATATGTATAAATATACAGGGCATATATTTTGAGAAATAGAGAACAAACAAATTCTTATTGCCCCATGTCTAAACTTAATATATAACACCATTTGTTCCTTATAATCATTTTTATCTTTTTATTCAACATTTCATAAATAGGGAATTTATTTATTGATGCAAGATATCAAATGATTGTTCTTGTTCCTATGCAGACATTATCTTTGTTCAATTTTTTAAGATGCACACATCTCCAAGTAGAAAAAAAATGATTTACACAAGTAATTATCTCTATTAAGAAAGTATATTTCTACCAAAACTAACATTATAAGTGAAATAATAATGAATATTTTAAAGTATATACTACTGAATTTTAAGTTATTTCCTAAGGTAATCCTGGCTTGAATTTTTTTTGACATGGAATTGTTGAATCAAAATGTATTGATATGTTTACAAGTTTAGAATACGAATTGGTTAAATGAGGTTTTGATTGTTTGCTTAACATACTTTGAAATTATTGCTTCATGTATACCTTTTTGAGGTTATTTCCTATAAAACTGATAAAAGTAATAATTTTGGAAAAAAAATGCTTTGGCAAGGACAGTGTGATCCTACATGTGACAGTTATATTCAGTCTGCACCCAAAGGAGTGGTCACTTGCCCTAATTGGAAACGCACACCATAGGGGTGGTTAGCTAATATTTACTTAAAAAGCCATACACCAGAGGCAAGTAATAAGAGTCTTGTAGCTATACTCATCTTCAATAATTATCAGAGGCTGGTTAATTAGCATAACAGGTGATAGGAAAGCTTTTGTTGTGAAATATGTGATACCAAAGATAAGGGGATTAGGTAAAATGCTGTAGAGGTGGTTTCTACCCTTGTAGAACAGGATTTCAGAATCTAGGAAGTTCTTACCTTTCCTGAGTTTAATTCCTAAATGGCCCTGCCTGTGGATGCTGATGCAGAGGATTCTTGAGGGCCTGACTCCAACTAGAAGGTTAGCAGAATTCTGCCTTTCGAATATTATAGCATGTGTTTTGCATAAGCTTTCTATGAAAGGTCCCATGATGGCCCTCAAATGACGCAGAGCTGGGTCTTCATTGCAATTACAGAGCAGGTTGTGTGATTGTTCTCTGCCTGCTTAATAATACATTTGTTATATGAGGCAGAATTGAGGTGGAATTTAATCTAAAACTTGCTTTTCTTGTAATCTGGTAATAAGATTATGACAAGGAAGAACAAATGTCCTCACCTATCTAAAGTTGGATCCAAATTCTGTGGGACTTCAGGCACACAATTTAATTCTTTGAGAAAAAGAATTAAAAATTATAAATACAAAAAGGCACAAAAGGAAATCGGGAGAACCTATGATGGCGGCTAGGTGAGACAGAGCAAGGGGACACCTCCGTGAAAAACACTGAATAAAAACCAGAAAGTGACCCAGAACATCACCTCCAGGGTAGCACCAGCTGGACAAGGTCTGCTAAAGCCACAGGGAATGTGCATTTGATGAAACCAGGAGTCTGCATTCTGAAACGAGTGAGTGAGTCGGCTGAGTCCCTCGGCCACGCTGCGGTGCGGGGAAACAGGGGCTTGGCGTTTGGAGCCTGGGAGGAGCTGCAGATAAGACGGGAGTGGTGTGGACTAACACCTTGGTGTCTGGCGTGGAGGATACCCCTTCCCATACCCACTGCTGATTGTCTCGGGTCCAGGGGAGCAAAGGGGAGACAAAAGGAGATAAAAAAAAAACAAAAACAAACAGACAAA